>SNQJ01S0092889.1:0-32369 GCA_010110895.2 Picea sitchensis | reverse complement strand
TTACATTCATTGGAAGCACCAATGAATGTAATTCTTCAAGACATATAAGAAAAAGCATTATGTGGTTTTCTCTCGATTTGGGTTTCCACGTAAAACACTGGTGTACTGCGTATGTGTGTGATTGTTTATTTATTATTGCTCATTATTGGATAATAATTCTACATTGATATAACATTTGATGACAAAGGATTATAATTACGTTATTACTGATTCACCCCCCCCTCTCAGTAATCCAACATCTGTTGGGGGCCTGGTCACTCTCAAGCTCCCTGAATATCCTGCCATGGATTCAATCTTCATTGATTGTTCCAAGGAATATGTCGAAGTGGCTATCCATTGTTTTGTTAATGAAATCCATGTCATAGGTAGCAGTCCCTAGATATACCATTATCTTTTATGTTCCTCATTAATTGGATGTGCTAACGTCCCTATAGAATATTTAAACTTATGGATATACTCCTAGACTGATTCACCATCCCTTTGCCGAATTTCATGCAACTTAGACAGATCTTGTTGTTCTGACTCAGGTAGCTTAAACTCTGCTATGAAATTTGTCTGTACCTGGACAACTGTGAATTCTTGACCTTGAATTCCTGGCACTCTTGACTCAATAACCTTTATGTACCATTTGAGAGCACAACCTTTCAAAGTAGTCTAGAACTCAACCAACTTATTCGCATCTAGAGTCCCTCTGGACCTCAAGATTACTTCACATAAGAACCAATTTTTCTCAACATCTTCATCTCCCTTACCCTAGAATTCTAGGTATCGAGCAATCAAACTTCCCGCGTTACCGACCATTGTTGATCTTACTTATCCTACCAAAATAAAACCTAATGGTCATGGTTGTGATCTACCATGGGATCCTAATATCCTCCCAATATTCGTGCTTCCCGGTTGTGGTTGACTGAGTGAGTGTACTGGAACAGAAATAACATAAGAAGGTAGTATATAATTTACCACTTTTATAGAAGACACTTGGGGTATGGGTGATTCAGGGTTGGTTCCACTAGCTTCGGGCAGGGTTTCTTTGATCTTGGGGGTCTCGTTCTCATCCTCTGGAGGGGTCACTTTAGCCAGATTCTTGATCTTTCCTAGAATCAAGGCTGAATCTTCTCTTTCTTCTTCAATGTCCATGTCAGCTTCTTCTTCTCATTCTTCTACACCTTCTTCTTCTTATCCACCCTCCTAGGGACTTCTTTCTCTCTGCACTTCTCTCTCACTTAATCTTTGAATCGCCAGTCTTTCCTGTCTTCTCATCTTTCACAAATATTCCATCTGTCCTTCCACTACTTCTCCCGATACAACTTATTTCCGCAACTTCTTGGATTGTTTTGCTTCTTTATTTATCTTACCATGCCACCACTTCTCAACTATGGCAGCTCTTTTCAAGGCTCACTCATCTCTTGAGTCCATTTCTTGTTGCTCCCTCATTTGTTAAAGAACCCTCTTCCCTCTCTTAGACCATGACTCCACCCCAACCTCACCCCACCCCAAGCGAGGGTGTTTACATTGCCATCTTAGTCGAGGACATAGTCAACATCCCCTCCTCCATCAAGAAAACCTTAATCTGCAGGGGGATTTCTCTCAACAGTCTTCCCCTTGTGTCTTTCTTGAAATCACCTTCTTCTCATGAAAAATATTGATTATTATTAGTTTCAAACTCGATAATGTATCCTTCCGATGTTGTATTGACCCATAAATCGATCGCTCGTGTTACTGGGTGATCCAGCTGATGAAGTGCTACAATATTTTTTGTATCCCAAGTACAAGTCCTATTGACTCGTTTTTGGAATTCCAAAGCTTCTTGGAACCTATCTATCTAGTGGAAAAGTTCTTCCGAGAACTTAACCCAAAATATCTCGTACTGATCGCTCAATATTTCTAAGTAAAAGAAAACCTCCCGTGTATCTTTCACATATTTTCCTCTCAGTTCCGCTTCTTTCCTTATGAAGGCGTCGCACTTTCTCTCCCACCACTAGTGAATATCAGATCTATGAATCCGTAGAAGCATTATCCCTATAGGTTCCCTTTTAACGCAGGTCTCGACAACAGAACCAATTTCTTGGTGTAGAATTGATCAGACCATGGTCCTTTTCAGGTTACCAACAAAAGGAACCGAGTACTCTAGAGCGTCGACATTTTCATCTCCTCCGAAGAGAACAAGTCTCACCTGAAGCGCAACTAAGACAGAAACATAGGGAAGGGCAAGGAGAATACTTAGGTGGGTTTCCAAAATCTTCAAGATTCATAATGATCTTGCACAAGATAGTCTAACTACAAAACATATTTGAACTCATTCATCCTGGAAGTAAATATACTCGAGTCATGGAAGCATTTGTACATAGAGACAACATATTGATCTTATCAAGCATAGAGAATTATTATAAAGATACAATTCATAAGCATAAACACAGAATGACACATTATATTTCAAAATTTAAGGTCCTTCTATATATATTATCAGCAGAGATTCTCAGATGCAATCTTAGAGATACAAATCTGTACTCTATTACAAAATTCTGGCTCAAGATTCATGTCACAGAGCTCTATATACCCTTTTTCCCAAAACTGTATACAAATTACAATTAAAGAACCTTTTCTCAACTAAAACCAACAACAACATCCGACTAACAACAACAAAAAGACAACCTATCAACAATAGCCAACCCAACCTATCAACAATAGCCAACCCTTTTAAAATAATATGCATCTCATATATAGGCTGAGTGGGATCTTTTGGCTTTGGGCTCACATCCTTTCTTGTTCTATTGTAACTTTTTTTGCCTTGCTGGCATTGCGCTATCCCTTTCCGCAACCGATTTTTTTTTCTTTACTTGCTCCATTGTCTAGCTTCTTCTATAGCTTGCACAACTAACCAAAACTGGGACTATAGTCCTTCTTGTGCAGCTTCAAATCCAAAAACAAAGAGCCCAACATGGAAAAGAGGGGAAATTATATAATATAGATATGAGTGGAATTTTAAACAATCTCATTCACATGTAATCTTTCTAAATTACATTGACATCTTGAGATTTATGACGCTACTGTGAGATTAGTGTAAATTGTTCTTGTTGTTTACGGTGGCCTGGAAAGCTATGATAAGTCAGATATGTTTACCATAGATTTCTCTCATGTATTTGATATATGTTATTTCTTTATATTTTTCTATTTTGCTAACATATGGATATGGGGTTGTATATTTCAATTTTATTTGCGGGTTCACTCTATTTATGCAACCTATAATTCAATGAATTTATTCCTATTTATTGCATACATTCTTTTTTGTTAGTTTTATATATGTCCACATATTATTAAATTAGTCCAACAACTAAATTCTACATTTTAGTTAAAACTCATAAAATCAACAATTGAAACCAAACCATAGTATAAAGGGTTCACCATACCAAATGGAGGAAGGTCTAATTGGGCCCTTTCATGATCCAAAATGTATCCAAGAACCAAAATGGGTCCAGGAAGACCTAAAAATCAAAGTGCTCAGAATCGCTTCAAAATGGCATGTGCGGAGGGCTCATCGTTACCAATCCAATGCAACTTGAACGGGCTCAAACATAGGTCGTATGTGAAAGATATCACATTCTGTTTGTTTTTCCAAGTAGGCAAAATGTTTGCTGACTGTACAGTCTATACAGTACTAATGTGGCAACTGGCTATACATTCTGTACGTTCGTACATGTGACGTGGCATAGGATTGGCATGCTGATGAGGCATATGTTGTTAACAGGTGGACGAATCATAGTTTGACACATGGCATTTATTTGGGCTAATGGTATGGTGCCACGTGGCCCAGTCATGGACTACCACATGGCACCCCTTCATTGGTTGGTTGTTGTGGAAAGATCGTATGGACTCTACGAGAGTCAAACCCATGACCTCTGGTCCAGGCATAATGATTTGGTAGGGCCGGGCTACCATCCCACCCACGATGATGCTTATAAACTATAGTCCAAATGTTTTATTTAGCTTGAACGGTTGTAATTTTGGTGGAGAATAGGGTTGGGGCTAGGCCGTAGCCCCCAACATGCAAACCATACAATATTTCCATATAACCACCTATTATACCTTTTGGGCACAGTCTTTTGTCAGCCCCGACGCATTCACGTTCCATGTGACCTCTACGCATATAACCATTTGCTTACCTTTGGCGCGGATTGGTGGGGATAGTGCCTGGTCGACCGGGCTAGCTTGTCAAACAAGGTGCATGACCAGTGCTAGAAACCAAGGATCAAACAACCATTTCATGCGTGTGGAACTTGGGGGTGCGGCCATATGGCAAGGTGCATATGACCATGACCTAGAAACAGAGGGGGCCAGTGCACCAGCACCAGCGCTTGGCCACATGGAGGGCGTGCATGTGACCAAGAGCCCAAGAATCGGGGGCTGCACCGTATTTTATCCCAAAAGTGGGTTTTTCAACCATATAATAATATTTTATTTTATTTTCAACTAGTTTTAGGAGTTTTTGGCCATTTTTGGAGGAGCTAGAGCTCTTTTTGAGGCCAGATATTGGGGGGAAGTTGGGAGTCTGTTGCCAAATTCAAAACTATATAAACCAGATGTTATTGGAAGCCTTAGAAAGGTTCATAAGAGGATAAATGTTGAATAATTGTAAATCCAAAGCCATTTTTATGCAGGGAAGTCATTAAGGAGAGCAACTTTGTGGGCCATTTCTGGGAGCTTCGTTCATCCGTTTTCAGTGCCATCAGTTGTGATGGGTTCTTGAGATATATAAGAACACATCTAGATTAGTTTGTAATATATTTGAAACTTTTATGATGTGTGTTTGAATATTTGAAGAGAAATAAGAAAGCCTCACCCACTGAGACAAAGGCTCGAAGACGTAGGCAATATTTTCGAACTCCGATAACTTTTGTTGTCATGGTTTGTTGATTCTTGTGATTATTTCTAGATCTGTATATTTCATTATGGTTTCCATGTTACATAATTAATTCTTCCTATTTCATCAATTTCTTAAATGGTTAATGAACTCATGTTTTAAAACTCAACCATAGTCTTTAAAAGATCTTTTCGGATCAAGTGGTATCAGAGCTAGTTGACGGTTGGTTTTTGAGTTTGCATGATTACCAGGGAAAGGTTGAATCGTAGTGAAGGTGAGCTTGTTGAAGATAATTCTAGTATTGGATTGATAAAGACAACTTCTCAAAGTGAGAAGATGGCATCGGAAGAGGGACTTTCTCATGATGAGATAGAGTTTTGAAAGACCTTCTTCACCATGTCAGAGATTATGAAGGTTCTATATGATGATTACTTGGAGAGGAAGAGACCGATTCTAGGTGAATATTCAAAGGGTTATGCTTATGCTTAGTGATAATGATAGGTAGAATGATATATCTGATATACATGGATATGCTCATTGCTTGATATATCATATCTGACCTATTTACCTATGATAAGTGCTTGAATACATTAGATTAGTGTTAATGCTGTGAAGTTCTGTCTTATAAGGGAGGTGGTTATTGACAGTATATTGAGGAACTGGCGGTGCTAAGTACTTTATCAAGTAGTACAATCACAAATCTATGTCCCATCTAAGGTTGCAGACACTTGAGTCCTACAACCACCCCTACCTCTACCTCAGGTGAGACTTCATCTACTTTGCAGGTGTTGCCAAAAGGGTCGGTAGTTAGGGTTTTGTTGGTGCGTTGTTGTAGCATTGAACCCTAGGTCTACCCTTGTGCCAACAAATGGTTCCATTGTTGGGACTTAAAACTGTGATTGCTGGGAACTAAGAAAGAGGAAGCTCTGTGCAAAGATTCATCTTGAAATTGTGAAATCTCTGTGTGTATATTTGTTCCCTAGTGCGCAGTGTTCTACTTGACTTATAAATCTCTTTGCTAAAGAAAGAAGGTTAGATATGAAATAAAGAAGCCTGATCTGAAGAAAAGAAGATCAGATCTGAAGAAAAGAAGCAAGATTTGAATGCTTGGCCATCTAAGGAATGCCCTGGAAGAATACCTAGTTGTCTTTGATGTAAGGCTATGGACCATGAAGTGTTGGATTTCCCCAGAATGATTGCTAAGCTTGAAAGTATGAACATAAGACAAGAAAACCCTAAGATAGATCCAGAAACTAAGGCTATAGAAGAACCCTAGAAAGAATCAGATAATTTATTACTACATATGAAAGACACCTTGGATGACCATCAACATGTTAGACTATTAGAGATTTTTAAAGACAAGGAGTGCCTTGAAGCAAGAATAGGGGACTTCAACATTGACTGTGTTCTAGATGAGGAAACACAAGTGAGTATCATGACAAAAAGAACTTGGGAAGTTATAGGAAGGCCTACTATGATCCCTTCATTAGGAGGAATATGACTATTTGGAGGAAAGTTGGTAAACTTATGTGGGAAGCTCGCTCAGATACCTATGAACGTTATGGAACTTCGACAAAGGAATATTTTGAGATTATTAAGTTTATTGAAGACAACGCCCCATTTACCATGTTAATAGGAAAACCTTGGATTGACAGAGCTCAAGCCAGACGAAGGGAAGAATAAGAAGCCTTGGAGAAAAAGAAACATGACTTAAAATATTTCATGACTAGAAAGATCGCACAATTGATTGAAGAACAGGAAAACAGATCGAAGCTATTTAACACTAGAGACCCTGATGTCGAAGATGTAGGAACATCAAAGGACTCCCGAAAGACTGAAGTACCTATCCCAGACAAAGAAAAGGTATTACCCCTGACTCCTAGGAAATAATATCAACAATGCACAGTAACTATGTTAAAAGAAGATAAGAATCAGAATGGAAAACGAACTACTGAGACAAAGCTCACTGGAAAGAAGGCAAGGAAACAAAGTAAGAAGAGAGCTAAGTTGCATAAGTTTCTAGAGGGAACTTCCCAGAGAGAAAATTTTCATAATTGGAGCTTCATCGGGATATCAGAACAACGACATAAGGCACTTCGACATGATGAAGAGATATAGCCATTGGGGCTGATATATCCATTCGACTCCCACTTTGAACGGGCAGAAAAGCATTAAAGTTCCATCATCATAACGTTGGGCCATGCCAGAACGGATCGAACATGAGTTAATGGAGGCTCATACCTATTGTAAGTGAACCATTGTCGAGTTACCTATTTATCACGTCACGCCATGCACCAAGAACACTTTTGCTAATTGAGAATTCGATCCCATAGACTAAGCCGAGTTTATACAGTGATCATTGTGCGCTCACTCTCTATCTCATTACCGTGTCTAAATTGTTCACCCCGAGTGCATATGTCGGAAGCATTGAGCGCTGCAGAGAAAACTGTGAAAGAATTTTTGATCGACTTGATGACTGAGAAAGCCATGTAGATGTTTGAAGGTATCCAAGCTTCATCCACAAAAATAGTGCAAGCGCCCCCATCCACTGCTCACAGAGCTGGACTGTCCCATGAAAGGATAACTAAGCACAAGGATGACTTAGCAAATGCTAAGTTGATTCCGAGAATCCTACCTACCTATCTACCACCTCTGAGCAGTGCAATAAACTGAGATAGTGTGCCCAGAGACTTTGAATATGAACTGGTCACTACGTACCTCTCGAAGGGGATACGCGCAGTACACGCAGACCAAGATAAGATCATAGCATTGAAGTTTAGAAACTTCAACCTCAACAACATGAAGGTGTTCAACATGCTCGCCCTGCACAAGTATCTGACTAGAAACAAGGGAAGAACTTGAATATCATACCCCATTCATGGACCATGAACCTCACGCAGTCCACCCTCCTCAACATTATGAAGATCCTGCACTTCGGAAGGCACTAAGAAGTGAATGCATGCATCAAGTTGTTGTTGTCCTACTACCATGGAAAATACTTGTGGTTGAACTGCTTCATCATAGTGGATCTAACATTGATCAATCAGATCACCAGGATGAGCATGCAAGGCCCTGACCCACATGATTTCTATCCTGGGAAAACCATGGATCACGCTCTTGCATAGAAGATTAAATATACCTATGGAGATGTCAAGAAGGGAACGCAAGGCTACAAGGTAGCCTCTATCCAGAGCAACACAGTTCTCCTAGCATATCAATTGATCGCAGGGAAGTTATTTTGCAAGAACCAACCCACCCAAGTGACTGAATTTGTAGTCGACCTCGCAGGGAAGTGCGCGGAGGGCCTACAAATGAATTGGGCGAAGTACCTTGTAAACCAGCTAGAATTGGACTGCAGGGAAGCACAAGATCAAGGATATGAGTTCCACTTTAGCTGGCTTCTCATCTTGATCTCTTTTATTGCATGGGAGATGCCAGAAGGTGCGACCTTCCCGGACATCGAGCCATTTGAACCTATGGCCGCGAATTTCAGTACACTATGGTACTCGAATGACATGAACAAGAAGTGGCAATAAAATGTCATCTTCCACACTTATTACAACCAATTGAAGGTATCCATCTAGTCTGCGCGTCGTATAACCCCGAAAAATCTCCACAGGTTCAGGCCTTTGATGAAATTCAGCACAGAGCTCCATTTCATATATATCACAGCACGCGCTGATGAGCATAAACAATAGTTGTAGTCGTACTACAAGTTGACGGAGGATGACTTGGAAGATATTACCAAGGAATGGTTGGTGAACCTCCTTTTTCTAGCGGTCCCTGTGGAGATATTCGATGTTGACAGTCTAGAAACTACGACGGATATACCCAGACCTAGCAAGACAAAGAAGACCAAAGAGGTCCATGATTTAGACAACGCATCCGTGAAGACCACTTCCATCTCATCAGAGCAAGGAGGAGTTGGCAGAAATATAGATGGTGTAGAAGTTGAACCGAAGAAAGGCGATATTATACCACCTAGAGATGAGGAGGACCCCTCAAAGAAAAGGAAGGTTTCCCCTCCGAAACCTTCTTCAAGGAAGAAAATGAAATCAACCAGGACCAAATTTGAGACCACCCTCACCTCAGACGACTTCGGCTTCATCATCGCAACATTGAACAATGCTTCGCTCGAGATAATAGAGAAGCAAGAATCTAATAAGGAGGAGGTTTTCAATCATATCAAAGTTGAACTTCAAGGAATGCAACAAACATTACAGTCCAGTCGTGCAGTTTCCATTGCGCCTCTGTCAGCAGGAACACTAGAACTAGGTGATGAGCTAGCTCAACCACACTGCATTGTTGATATAGTCGAAGCTCTCCTTCGATGAGCTCAGGAAGAGACAACACAAGCCACCCAGGCTTTAGCGCAAGTACATAAATACATTGAGGAGCAACGCAGTGCTACAGAATGGTAAAATATTTCTCTGCAAGCGAAGTGGAATGAAGAAAAAGTACAGTTACAGAAAAGCAAGGAACAATTGCTCACCGAGAAACTCGAAGTTAAGAAAATGGTTCACATAACACTTCACTCTGTGATAGTCATCGAAGTAAAGGTCGAAGAGAGAGTCCCACAGAAGGTGGCGCAACTCAAAGAAGTAATCCAACAGCTCCAACAATGCATAGCAGACTTGGAGCTCCACACTGTGCACGAGACTCCTCAAGATGTAAGAGACCTAAGGGAAGAAAATTCCCGCAACGCATTTGACATATTAAAATCTCTTGGCTTGGAGTGCAAGAAGATGAGTAACTGAAGCACCCAGACATACGATAACCTCACTAAAAACTCAGAGTTACAGACACTGGAGTCGCAGCTCTAGGAAGCGAAGCAGCATGCAGATACACTACAGGTGCAACTGAAGGCCCTCTCAGTTGTAGACATAATGAAGAGGTCTCATGAAAAACATACAACTCAGCAGCAAATCCATATGCTTCAAAACAAAGTGATGGAAGTCACTCAACAACTTCAACCTATGAAATATAAGGCATGCCAGTTGTTTTCATAGGTGGAGAGCCAAGGAGCAGAACTAGAATAGGTTGTCACTGCAGCAAAACAACGCCTAGAAGGGCTAGTGAATGATGCAATAATACAGGAGTTCACCGAACAAGAGGCCACAACAAAGCATCATGTCGAAGCAACTCAGGCCAAGCTTGAGGCATTCGAAGTGGAACTGATCATACCAGAGTGTATCGGGATGAGTCACAGGTGAGTGTTGGGGGCCTGTTGGCCCTTGACCAAGTTTTGGGAGTTTCTTGGTCATGTTGACCTATTTTGAGACTTCAACATCCTATCAAAGAAGGAGCGCAAGACAAAGTGGAGATCACCGGATATCAGCCCCTTTTTGGGTTTTTGGGAATATGTAAGGGGAATGGGATGTCGACCCATGGGTTTACCCATGTTTAGGCCTATTCTTTATGTATAAATAGAAGGGTAGGAAATGTAACTTGGTATAAGTTGAGAAGAATAGTGCATCTATGTGATGTGAATGCATGCTAAGTGTGAGTAGAGTCTAAAAGTGCTTTGTGCATGACTGTAAGAGATTTGCAGAGCTAAGTGCAGATCCTTATAGCGGATTGTGGAGAGATTAGTGTTGTAACACAAGGAAGAAGGATCTAGCGAGCTGCGCAGATATTCTATCCTATGTGGAGTAAGGGTTTCGATGGCTTTGTGCTTGTAACCAATTGAATGAAGACAAGAAAGAAGAAGAGTCGGTGGACGTAGCCCCAGGATGGGGGTGAACCACGTAAACACTATGTTATGTGATTTGTTCTTTGTCTTGATGTGTTCATATGTTATATGCTAAGTTCTCTGATATATTTAGATAGATATTCTTATGCTTAGTGCTAATGATAGGCAGAATGATAGATCTCATATACATGGATATGCTCAGTGCTTGATCTACCAAATCTGACCTATTTACCTATGATAAGTGCTTGAATACATTAGATCAGTGTTAATACTGCGAAGTTTTTTCTTATCAACAAGGTGGTTATTGACTATATATTGAGGAACTGACGGTTCTAAGTACTTTATAAAGTAGTACAATCACAGATCTGTGTCCCATCTAAGGTTGCAGACACTTGAGTCCTGCAACCACCCCTACCTCTATCTCGGGTGAGATTTATTTGCTTCGCAGGTGTTGCCGAAAGGGTCAGTAGTTAGCGTTTTGTTGGTGCGTTGTTGTAGCGTTGAACACTAGGTCTGCCTCTGTGCCAACAAGGGTCATAATGAGGCATACTAAGGTCGACACATTGATAGATAGTGGATCTCAATCTAACTTGATTTCAGAGGAAGTGGTTAAACAATTGGTATTAAAAACTCAGATGCATCATAAGCCTTACTCACTTAAATGGATAAGAAACAATCATAAATTGCACATAACAAAGCAATGCACATTAAAGTTTGCAATTTCATCTAAGTTTGTGGATGAGGCAACATGTGATGTGGTGCCACTCAATGAATGTGGAATGGTTTTGGGCAGTCCTTATTTGTATGATCGCAAAGAAATCTTCTAGAGGGAACAAAATCAATATCACTTAATCAAAGTAGGCAAAGAATATGTTTTACATGATCATCACTTAAAATAAAATCAATCTCTTCAAACAATGGAACAATTAAGGAAGGAAGTTCATGCAAGAAACACACCTATAATTGTGATAATTGATCTTAAGCAAGAACATGAGATGATTATGGAATGGAAGTTCATTCATACTTTGCTTCAAGATAAGCTAATGTCGTGCAAGTATTACAAACATATTAGCTCATTTTCAGTCATATTTTTGATGTTATCATTAGTAATGTTGTCAACATGGATGATAGTGGATTCAGTGAGATGTGACAGAGTACAAGTTTCTAACAATATGTTATCAATTATCATGGTTGTTTTACAGTTGATCTTGATGAGACAAGTGCACAAGACATAGTTTAAAGACAAAGAACAAGTGGCATGGCCTATCTCGCACTTGATGACTGGTTAGTATCCTTTTGACGGACCAAAATTTATTAGTGGGGAGGTGTGATCCAAAATGGATCCAATAACCAAAATGGGTCCAAGAAGGCCTAAAAGTAAACGTTCCCAAAATTGCGTCAAAACAGATGTGTGCGTAGGCCCCATCCTTACGAACCCTATGTAACTTGAACGGGCTCAAACATACGTCATATGAGAAAGATATCGCGTCCTGTTTGTTTTTCCAAATAGGCAAAATTTTTGTTGACTGTATAGTTTGTACAATGTTGATGTGGAAGCTAACCATATAGTCTGTACATCCATACAAGTGATGTAACAAAGAAGTGGCATGTTGACTAGGTAGGTGGATGAATCATAGTTTGACATGTGGCATTTATTTGGGATAATGGTATGGTGCCACATGGCCCAATCATGGGCTTCCACGTGGCACCCCTTCATTGGTTCATTGTTGTGGAAAAATGGTATGGAGTCTACGGGAGTCGAACCCGTGACCTTCGATCTGGGCGGAACGATTTGGCAAGGCTAATCTACCAGCCCGCCCACAATGATGCTTGTAAACTATAGTCCAAATGTTTTATTTAATCTTGAATGGTTGTAAGTTTGGTGGAGAATAGGGTCGGGCTAGGCCCCAACCCCCAACGCATACACCATACAATTGTTCAATATAACCACCTACGTTGTCAGCCTCGACGCATTCACATTCCATGTGACCTCTACGCATATAACCATTCGCTTACCTTTGGTGGGAATTGGTGGCGATAGCTCCCGGTCGGTCGAGATATCCCATCGACCAAGGCGCATGACCAGTGCTAGAAACCAGGGGCCAAAAAAACATTGCATGCACGTGGATCTTGGGGGTGCGGCCATATGGCCAACACCTAGAAATGGAGGGGGGCAACACCAATGCTTGGCCACATGGAGGGAACGCATGTGACCAAGAGCCCGCGAATCAGGGGTTGCACCCTATTTTATCCCAAAAATGGGTTTTTCAACCATATAATAAGATTTTATTTGAGTTTTTAGCAAGTTCTGGGAGATTTTGACCATTTTTGGAGGATTTGGAGCAATGTTTGAGGCCAGATCTTGGGGGGAAGTTAGGATTTTGTTATCAAATTCAATCCTATATAAACCAGAGGTTCTTGGTAGCCTTAGAGAGGTTCAGATGAGGATAAATGCCAAAGAATTGTAAATCCAGAGTCATTTTTATGCAAGGAAGCCATTGAGGAAAGCAACTTTGCGGGCCATTTCTGGGAGCTTCGTTCATCTGTTTTCAGTGTCGTCATTTGTGATGGGTTCTTGAGATCTAGAAGAACATAGCTAGATTAGTTTTTAATCGATTTGACACTTTTATGATGTATTTTTGAATATTTGAAGAGAAATAATAAGTCCTCACCCACTGAGACAAAGTCCCAGAGACGTAGGCGATATTGCCCGAACTTCGTTAACAACTTTTGTTGTTATGGTTTGCTAATTCATGTGCTTATTTCCAGATCTATATATTTCATTATGGCTTCCATGTTACATCATTATTCTTCCTATTTCATCAATTTATTAAATGGTTATTGAACTCATGTTTTAAAACTCAACCATAGTATTTAAAAGATATTTTCGGATCAAGTGGTATCAGAGCTAGTTGACGGTTGGTTTTTGAGTTTGCATGATTACTTGGGAAAGGTTGAATCGTGGTGAAGATAATCTTTTTGAATAGAATATTGATATTGGATCGATAAAGAGAACTTCTCAAAGTGAGAAGATGGAAACGAAAGAGGGACTTTATCATGATGAGATAGAGTTTTGAAAGACCTTATTCGGCATGTCAGAGATGATGAAGGTTTTGTATGATGATTAATTGGAGTGGAAGAGACCGATTCTAGGTGAATCTTCAAAGGAAAAAAGTGAATAAGGAGAGGATCCTCCTAAAACTCCTCCTTCACCTCCTTCTTCTCCATCAACTTCTTCTTCTTCAAGTACAATTTCCAAATCCACAACAATAAAACATTCCTATGAACATAAAAATAATATTCCTTTACTTAAGTTTGATGTGAAGTTTAAATTACCCATGTATGATGGTGAAGTCAATGCAGAGAGGCTTGATAATTGGGTCAGACAGATGGAGGTTTATTTCAATGTGCAACAAATCAAGGATGAGGCAACTCGAATAAAATTGGCATCTCTTCGACTTGCAGGCACAACACTCATCTGGTGGAAAACAAGTTGCAAAATAGCACGCAACAAGTGGGTAGCGTATTTCCATCATGGAAAGTTTTTGTTTTTGCACTTAGAAAACAATTTTGTCCTTTGGGTTATAAAGAGAAGGCTTTAATTGAATGGAAAGGTATTAAACTAAGAAAGGGAGAAACAAATCAAGAATACACATATGAATTTCGTAAGATGGCATTAATGTTAGACATTCCATTACATACCCAAGAATCTTTTATGAAGTATATAGGAGGTTTACCTGCACATATTTGTAACATTGTATTTATGTTTGTACATGCTCATCACTTAAAATAAAATCATTCTCTTCAAACAATGGAACAATTATGGAAGGAAACTCATGCAAGCAACACACTTGTAATTGTGCCAAATCAAGTAATTGATCTTAAGCAAGAACATGAGATGATTGTGGAATGAAAGTTCAATAATAATTTGCTTCAAGATAAGATAATGTCGTGCAAGTATTACAAACATATTAGCTCATTTGAAGTCATATTTATGATTTTATCATTAGTAATGTTGTTAACATGGTTGATAGTGGCTTCAGTAAGATGTGATAAGTGGCTAAAAATATGTTGTCAGTTATCATGGTTGTTTTATAGTTGATATTGATGAGACAAGTGCACAGGACGAAGTTTAAAGATAGAGAACAAGTGGCATGGCCTATCCCACACTCGATGACTCATTAGTATTCTTTTGGAGGACCAAAAGGTCTTAGTGGGGAGGCATGATCCAAAATGGATCCAGGAACCAAAATGGGTCTAGGAAGACCTAAAAATAAAAGTTCCCAGAATCGCTTCAAAAAGGACGTGTGTGTAGGCCTCTTCGTTATGAACCCAACACAACTTGAATGGGCTCAAACAGATGTCGTATGGGAAAGAGATCACATTCTATTCATTTTTCCAAACATGCAAAAATTTTGTTGATTGTATAATCCATACAATGATGATGTGGAAGCTAACCCTACATTCTATACATTCATATAGGTGACGTGGCAGAGGAGTGGCATGTTGACTGGGAAGATGTTGTTGACAGGTGGATGAATCATAGTTTGACATGTGGCATTTATTTGGGATAATGGTATGGTGCCACATGGCCCAGTCATGGGCTACCATGTGGCACCCCTTCATTGGTTGTTTTTTGTGGAAAAATGGTATGGAATCTATGGGAGTCAAACCCATGACCTCCGGTCTGGGAAGAACGATTTGACAGGGTCAGGCTACCATCCCGCCCATGGTTATTGTTGTAAACTATAGTCCAAATATTTTATTTAAGCTTGAATGGTTGTAAGTTTGGTGGAGAATAGGGTCGGGGCTAGGCCCCAGCCCTCGACGTGAACACCATACAACCGTTGCATATAACCACTTGTTATACCTTTTGGGCGTGGTCTATTAACATCCTTGACACATTCACATTCCATGTGACCTCTACACATATATCCATTCTCTTACCTTTGGAATAGATTGGTGGGGATAACGCTTAGTCGACCAGGCTAGCCTATAGACCAAGGCATGTGACCAGTGCTAGAAACTAGGGGCCAAACAACCATTACATGTGTGTGGATCTTAGGGGCACGACCATATGGCTAAGCGCATATGACCAGGACCCAGAAATGGAGGGGGCCAACACCAGTGCTTGGCCACATGGATTGCGTAGATTTGACAAGGATCCCAAGGATCGGGAGCTGATCTCTATTTTATCCCAAAAGTGGGTTTTTAAACCATATAATAAGATTTTATTTGATTTTTTAGCGAGTTTTGGGAGATTTTGGCCATGTTTGGAGGATCTGGAGCTCTTTGTGAGGCCAAATCTTGGGGGGAAGTTGGGAGTTTGTTTCCAACTTCAAGCTTATATAACTAGATGTTATTGGCAGCCTTATAGAGGTTCAAAAGAGGATAAATGTTGAAGAATAGTAAATCCAAAGCCATTTTTATGCAGGGAAGCCATTGAGGAGAGAAACTTTGCGGGCCATTTCTAGGAGCTTCATTCATTTGTTTTCTGTGACATCAATTGTGATGGGTTCTTAAGATCTAGCATAACACAGCCAGATCAGTTTGTAATCCATTTGGCACTTTTATGATGTACTTTTTAATCTTTTAAGAGAAACAATAAAGCCTCACCCAATGAGACAAAGGCCTGAAGACCTATGCGATATTGTGGAACTGCGTTAACAACTTTTTCTATTATGGTTTGTTGATTCTTGTGCTTATTTCTAGATCTATATATTTCATTATGGATTCCATGTTACATCATTAATTCTTCCTCTTTTATCACTTTATTAAATGGTTAATGAACTCATGTTTTAAAACTCAACCATAGTATTTAAAAGATATTTTCGGATCATTTCGAGTGAGTCAACCTATGATGTTGCCAATGAGACATTGTCCTACATCAACATTTTGGCACTAGGAGGGCATACAACACATTGATTTGCATGGAGCCATTCTTTTAATAATCCGTTAACTACTCATGAATCATCTCCATATTCTTATAAGAAATCATGTTTTGAGTCTTTTGAGACCATTAAATGATATATAGGAAAAGGAAACTAATCTCTTATCAAAATTAAAATTTAATGGTGAAGAGGAAACCATTGCATTCATGCATGCTAATAAATATGAGCTCGCATGTCATTTTCTATAAATATTGGAAGAATATGTTGTATGTAGGGCATTTCCTCTGATAATCGGAAGAAATAATTTGAGTGTACTACATGGCATTGTTAGCAAAATCCATTTACAGTTTGAAGTAATTTAGAGATGTTTTCTTAATTGCTTATGATAATTATAAAGTAAATGCAATGTTTTGTGAATTAGACAAGTTTCATAAAAATAAATATGAATCTATTAAAAATTATGAGGTTCAAAAAATTATCTCACAAATTTTACAAAAGCGACAATCCCTTTAAACAAGAGCTAGCTAACTGATTCCTAAATTCTCTCATCTTTTATGAAGAATAAAAACTATTATTAACAAGGAAAATGTGAAAAGTTAAAAATGTTTTTCCAAATACCTCACTCTCACAATCATCGAGAGAAGTCAATTAACCTCACCATAAATGAGTACCCAAAAGGAAAAGTATTAAGCCATGGTGGAATTTATGATAGAAAATGTGTTATATGAAAAATGGTCTGGTGTCTTGTACAAAGCTTTGATTTTGATAAACATGCCATATTAATGAAATATTATATTGACTAGAAAATGAACTCATCATCCAAGCCATTCAAACTAAAAGTAAAGAAAATGTGTAATGTCTTGTACAAAGCTTTGATTTTGATAAACATGCCATATCAATGAAATATTATATTGACTAGAAAATGAACTCATCATCCAAGCCATCCAAACTAAAAGTAAAGAAAATGTGAAATGTTCATCCTCATTTGATTATTGTTGAATTTAAGACACATAAATAAATATGACACATTGGCTTTGATTTTGATAAACATGTCATATCAATGAAATATTGATTAGAAAATGAACTCATCATCCAAACTAAAAGTAAATAAAATGTGTAATGTCCATTATCATTTGATTACGATTATTGCTGAATTTTAGGATACATAAATAAATATGAAACAATAGGATTAGGATAAGGAACTCTAACTATAATGAAATGATATATTAAAAATTAATGGAAATATAACAAATTAAAATCATATAATTTAATATTTTTTAATATTTTGAAATAAAATAATATAAGGTTTAGTAAAAAATATTCATCATTGTTGGGTTCCTTTTGGCATAAGGGTGAGAAAAAGGAGCTTCCTTAATTATCTATAGGCTATCCAAAAAGCACAACATAGAGTTACTTGGTTAGTGGCTCAACTAATATATAGAGACAAGAAATAAACAATAATGAATTAAATCTAAACTAAGAAAGCAATAACTTGAAATGAATGCACAAAGAAAACACAAGAGAGATATACTAAGTAAATTGATACTCGAATTGATTCTCCTTAAATAAGTATGAGAACTTATGGGTCTCATCTTCCTCCTTGGGAAGGCTCTTGAGTCCCCAAGTACAAAGTCTTATTTCTACTATCAATGGCTAACAAATAAAAATTGTGAACAAAAGAGTGATAGACTACTCAAGAGGAGAGAGCTCTAACACTTTCTATGAATACGAAAATATTTCTAAGAGGAAGATGGCTTCCCAAAGATAAAAATGAGCAGCATAAAAATACTCAAATGCTTCTTCTTTTTTGCATACAATGGCCCTTTATTTATAGGAGGATGACAAGTTTTTTCTTAACTTGTTCCAAATGTGAATGGGAGGCCCTTGGAGGTACCTCCCATCACTTTCAGTGATCCCAAGGAGAAATTTGGTGGAGATTTTAGGTATGGGGGATATCCCCTTCATCCCAAAAGTGGTTGAGGCCTGACCAAACTCATCAATGCATCATTTTTGCATCTGCGCAGGTCTTTTGACTATCATTCATGCATTGTGCACATCGTACAATGTGTTAGCCCGGGAAAATGTGTGCACATTTCTTTGGATGAATGTGTGTGGATTTCGAGAAACAATTTTACATACTTTTATGATTGTCTTTCCAAACTAAGTGTAATCCTTCCATGAATATTGCTTGTATGTTGTGTTTTTGTTAATTGTTTATTCATCCATTATATGTATCTGTAGTGAGCCATTTTCTAGTGATAACAGATTCCCCCTGATGTGTGAGGTTAGGAGCATACGTATAGTCGAAATACATCACAGTTTCTTTTGGTGATGATAACATTGTCTAGAAAGTGAGAAAAAATGGACTTGAGGAACTATGGGAGTCATTCGTCGGAGGGAGAGGGGATGGAAGATCAATGCAAAGTAGGCTAGAAAAAAAAATGTTTGTACAAACAAGGAAGACATGCCCCATGATCATATCATGAGACCATAAAGAGATATTAGTAATTGAACTTACTGACAAAGTAGATATCTACAGTGCCCTCAGGGGAATTAGAAACAATAGGTGACAATTATGATCATGGAATTGGCTCTGAATCGAGTGGTTAAGGACTCAGAGATATTGATGGCATAATCAAATTCAAAGGTTTTTGGTGACTACTAAAAACTATAATAGTCGCAAAGTAAGATCCACCATAACATCAGATTCTATTGGAGTCGAATGTCATGGGGATCAACGACATCAAAGAGAAATTAGGACTCTCTCTTTTTCATCCGAGGCAACTCATTTTCTATGGCATGAGAGCCAAGATACTGTCACTTTTCTAGAAATTTGTTGATGTCGACAAAAAAAGTAACATGACAAGACAAAGAAAAGGGCTTCTAGATATCTGGGTGGATCATCATGGTGTCAGAAATTGTATTGGCACTAGTGAAGAGGGTGATGATCATGAACGATGTCTGGAATATAAAGGATTATAAAACTTCCCTTAGTTGGAGGGTATTTATGGATGGAAAAAACTGTAATATATTATGTGGTGTTAGGAGGATGACCATATATGGGAAAATTATGCCGAAGGGGTGAGAATGCAAGGGGATGTAGCGTAGGTCAAAATATAGAGTGATATGGGACACAAATCTATATAGGTGGTCAATATTTTGTCTTAGATACAAATGTCTTGTAGAGGGTGTGAGGGTAGTGAGATTCCCCAACCAAGTGTAATAGGGGTTGCAATGTGACAAGGGAATAAAACCTCCATCAGGTACGATGGCCAAAATCTACTATACTTGCTAAAACATAAAAAGTGCTTTTTACAATTACCAAATAAATAATGGGGTTGAAAGTACATGCAGAGAAATGGGTGCCTCAGTGGAGTATGGCTTGGTTGATAGAGGGCACAAGTAGAGAAAGGTGAGGGTGGGGGCCCCATTGGTTAGTTTCTATACTAGGTAGATGAATGGAGGATGATATTGTGGATGGGAATTCGATGGTGGATGATACAAAAGGTTAATGATAATGTGAAGGTGCACTAAATGTTCCCAAAAAGGAATAAGGGGGGGAGTCCATAATGGGGTGGTTAGCATGATGAGGAGGAAGAAGTATGCGATTCTTACTCAAGGATGTAACATGAACAGGAATCTCGATCCTAATGGATGGAACAACATGAGTGTTAGTATGTAATTCAGATGGATATTGGTGGCCACCCACCTGTTCCAAATTCCAACTAGCTCATCTTAACAGTTTTCAGTTCAACACGTTTCTCTGTAATGGGGAAATTTGTTTTTAATTGTGGGTTATGCACTTCTGGGGATGTCTTGAAGCCATACACAACATCCATGTGGATAATGGTGGCTTCCCACCTATTTAAACTGGATTTTTTGGAAATGTTCATGTCAATGCATATTTATGTACTTTTAGGGCCGTTTTGGGGCCCTAAACAGGAAAAATACAATGGGCATCAAGGAAGTTAGTATGCAGGAAGACATGTAATGAATATAAGTTATTGTGTAGGAAGGCATGCAACATCTACATACAATAAACTAGGTGAACACACATACAAACAAT
Source organism: Picea sitchensis (assembly GCA_010110895.2). Classification (NCBI taxonomy): domain Eukaryota; kingdom Viridiplantae; phylum Streptophyta; class Pinopsida; order Pinales; family Pinaceae; genus Picea; species Picea sitchensis. The sequence goes on along the minus strand of SNQJ01S0092889.1, from coordinate 11,862 downwards.
AAATGAAATACAAAACAACCAAATATGAAATAACAGTACAAGCATGTACCTTTGTATCTCCTCTTCCACCGCTGCAGTCAAGACTCCGTCATTTTCTCTAGCTATTTTGTTTGTTTGAATGTGGGAATGAAAAAAACAAAATGAACATGAATGGAAGCTGGTATGCATCAGAGAACAAGTAATATGTACATACAGTAAATGGGAATCGACTAATAGAGTAAAAGATAGGAAGAAACATGAACCTTTTATTTTCTCCATCCATGGTTGTAAATATATAAAGTTTTTCCCTGCCCAAAATATATTACAAACCACAAAATATTAAGAAAGTGCATCGCCATATCTAAACAATTTTGGTTTTCCATGGAAAAGTATCCAGATATGCATCCATACATGAAAATAAAATTTTTCACTCTCTTTGTTGTACATATCATATCTCAAGTATAAGACAAATTGTATCGTGGTCACACCAGTTTGTGTAGAGGATAAAGAACATGTATTGTGATATGGGAAGATTCCACAATACATATTTTATAAGTACAACTTGCACATGTTTTATTTTAACAAAAAAATAGTGGATATTGCAATTGCACATGTAGTTGTCCAATTATTTTTTATGCCACTATTTTCTATCGTGTCAACACTGAAGTATCAACAAAATTTTACAACAAAACAGATATTGACCTCGCCAAAGATGGAAAATAACACAAACACATGTCCACTCGTGGGTGCAGGGTATGAACACCATAAACTGCATGTTATCACTCCAAGAGTCACTCCCAAACTGCAAATGAGAGTAAGCTTGGTAACATAGAAATAAAAAGACTTGATTGATTTTGTGGATCAAGAAAAAGAAAACAAGGAAGGGAAAGGACAATAAGCTGTTGTAAATCAATGATATACCATTGGGCTATGGAGTCAAGCAAACACCCTGCTCATTAAATGCAATCAATCTGCATATTAGATAAAGTTTTATTAAATAGAGGAAGAAAAAAATAACACAAAGAAGAGATCCTCTCTACATAAATGAATCCAAGTTACTTGAATGTAAATAGTGACTAATAGGCAAGGTACATTAGATCCTCAGATGCTCAAGAATCCATTAATCAAAGGAAACCATGATCCTTAAGGTGTACAATTCATTCAAGGAAGAAGACAAATTGTAAAAGAAAACAAGAGATACAATATGATAACACAGATATCATGAACCTTCAATAACATAAATGTTTACAAAAACAAAAGCCCCTCAGGGTTACAATGATCATAGGCAAAGTGCCTACTACAACTCTCTCATCTCTCTTGCTCCTGAATACAAACCCCCTACCCTCTTGTACAATGAATATATAGACATATAGGTCCTTTTAAGCTCACCCATTCGAACTCCAACACCTTTCCCAAAATAGAAACAACTAAAAACAAAAAATGACATGTTTTAAGTAATTTCTTGCTTTTCAGGAGGCGAAATTCGGAAATATAGGCTTCCAAATGCCACTTGTAATTCTCAAACCATAACAGTTGTGTAAAATATGAGAACAGTTTTTGTATATGAGCTTGTTATGAAGACAAAACTATCTCCGTTTATTTAAATTCATCTCCATCTGGATGCAACAAGTGTCACAAAAACATGTCTCAAACAGGAAATCACGAAAACTGAAAACATAGGGCTCAAAGATTATTTCGAATATCGCAATCCATGATACCTGTGTGAAAAATGAAAGAGTGTAATTTTCACGGGTCCTTTATTGACAATAAGCTCCTTCATATTTTGAAATTTCATCATGGTTCACCCGGAAATGATCCTGGAAGTCATCTGGTCAAAAATATCATTTCAAGAGTCTAGAACAGAGTTTCCGCAACACATTTTCTAGCACAACTTCTATGACTAATATCTATCTAACCATAACATATTTTAAAAAACTGAGAGAGGTTTTTTCTATTTGGTATGTTATGAACAAAAAATTCCTTCCCATTTGTTCATAGCACAATTTTTAAGTTAGTCACTCAAAACTTGCAGAAGTTTCCTTGCAAAATAACTCAGCAAATTTCAGTAGCGCTGACCTGTGTAATTCACTCTTTGTTAAATTTTTGGTAGCGCCTGCCTGTGTATCTGCGTGAAATTTTGTAGAGAACCTTTGATTTTGTAGCGCACTAATTTTTTTGGCCCCTCCTCATGGGATTTCTACCATGGCTCTGTCAATTGCTTTGAGTGCTGACTTGTGTGACTAATTGTTGACATGTGGTGTTGTTGATGAAGGTGTTGATAGCCGACAATATGGAGACTGGTCCCTTGGGCCTTTATTCAACAAAAAACAATTTTACATCCATGTTTCTCAAAGACTTCATCTTTGGTAGCGCTCTGTGGAATTCGCAGCACCATCGTATCACCAGTCTTAGGAGATTTTGGTAGTACTTTCGACAATGACTTTCTAGGAATAGATTTGACTAATGTAGTACGCCAATTTTGTAGATGAAAATTCTTGTGCTAACATAGATTGGTCCCTCAGGCCTTTATTCAATAAAAAACAATTTTACATCCATGTTGCTCAAAGACTTCATCTTTGGTAGCACTCTGTGGAATTTGCAGCGCCATCGTTTCACCATTCTTAGGAGATTTTGGTAGAACTTTCAATAGTGACTTTCCAGGAATAGATTTGACTAATGTCTTATGCCAATTTTGCAGATGAAAATTATTGTGCTACATAGGCTCCATGGGGGATAGAGACCTCCCTGTGAGTCTCTAAGAAATCTTTTAGTTTCAGTTATTTATCCTAGGGCTGCTCCCAACCTTTAACCTCTGCAGCTTGCTCTGCAAACATCCACAATTTTGTATTGTGTCTAGTCCATTGGGCTATGGAGTCTTTTAATATCATTCCCTATATGATCCAAACTTCTCCAACTTATTCTAACAACAAACGAATGAAAACAAACTTAAAGAATCTTCATGCTCGTATGGTGAACTTATTCATCTATCTATTCCTACTTCTAACTAGTAAAAACTGGCTAATCATGTGAAGTCATGCTTCCAATGAAGCCATGATAACATCCAACTGACTGAAATAACTTCTTGTATGAAAAAAAATTTCAAAGAAGACCTCATGACTTGTAGCATAATTTTGAGCTGCAACACATACTTACAATCACAATTTGTTTTAATTCCAAAAGTTGCAAAACTGAAAAAATTCTAAATAAAACATCTCCATGTAGATGACCACTAGATCACAGAAAAAAGTGGATTGATGACCATCAAAGGATACCTTTGTTTGCTTCTCAATGTATTCTGCAAACATAGAATGGATGATTTCGGCATAATGTTGTTCCTTAATGGATGAAGAAAAATGCTCATCGAAATCTGATTCATAGCTGTCATACATTGGCTAGCTGCTATTCAAGTCAAAAACATTTGATGTAGGGATATTCTAGTCTCCGTCTAAATACTTATCAAAAATAGGTGAACAAAAAACCTCTGCATTTTTCAAAGAATGAGAAGTAGTCTTCTGATTCTTCTCTTCAATCACAAGTGAAAATATATCATAAGAAAACTCTTGAAGAATTTGAGAAAAATCTTCTTCTATAACTATTTCTTCATTCAAATCTAAAATAGCCAGTGTATCAGGGACAATATCAAATGCATCTATAGCTATGAAATCCTCATTACTATCATCAATGGTATCTTGAAGATATTCCTCACTAACATGATTTTTATTCTGGTAGATAGAGGAAAAAATTGTTTTTTGTTGAATATGCTTCTCAAATACATCACAACAATTTTCAAAAAGACTTTTAGATGAAACTTTTTCTTTAAAAAATATATTTAAAGCATCATGAAAACTTTCCAATGAGTTAATACTTGAAGATGGAAGAGATCTACACCAGTCAAGGCCTTCTCCCTTCAATGAGTATCTGGAAATCTTGATCTTGACATCCTCATGCACAATATGATGTTCATGAATAAACTCATGAAAATCTAGCAAATCTTCAGCCGGATCCTCCCAATCTTCTCCTTTAAATGTAGGAAGGATACCTTCCCATTCATCTCTGCTAAGCATTGGGTTTGGAAAACCAACTACATTCAAAAAATCACTAAAGACAAACTTTTGAGCCAAAATGGCTTCCATAGTTGGATCCCCAGTGGAGTCTCCTTTTAATCTTTAGACAGTGGAGTCGCCATGGTAAAAGATCTATAGTCAAGCATGTGTCCTCTTCCTGTTCACCATCAAGAAGTGGATATGATCATTGTCATTCTCCCAAGGAATATTTCTTTGATGCTTTGTCCCCAACAACAATGCCATTTATGTTATCAACATTTTGAGTATTTCTATAGGTCGGTTTTCCTTCTAGTTTTAATTTATCTATCTCAGTAGAAAAGGATTTTACTAATTTGGCAAGTTCATCTACTTGAGGATGGACAATAGAGGAATCAGAGGTTGAAGCATCAACTCTATTTTTTCTCCTGTCCCTATTAGTTCCCCCCCTGAGTTTATCAGATGCCACTATGTTTGATTCTAGCTCCAAGGTTGCATCTTGCATACGAGCTAAGGAGGCTGATATTGTTTCTCTTAGTAGAAGGAAAAACTCAGGGTCGAAGGCACTGGCATAAGTGATTTTTTCAGAGGTTTCTGTAGGTTTTATTTTAGTAGGGATCTTATTGTACATTTTGTTGAATCTTTTAGAGAAGTCAGAGACAAATTCCCCTTATTTCCTCTTTAAGGATCCAAATCCTGTGATGTAATACAAAAAGTCCTTTTTATCCCCTCAATGCATCAGAAAGGCATCATCTAATGCCTCAATCCCAGTAATGGATCCAGGGGGCAAACCCCTAAACTAGTTCCTAGCCTCATCCACACATCCTCATTTTCAATATTTTGATTGTTTGCATAACTGTAGAAGGAAGCAAGATGTTCTTCAACAATTATATCTTCTTCTCCTGTGAATTTGGGCATGTATTTTAAATAATGTATAGCAGGGAGAGCATTCACTGGATGAGGTAAGGCAAGAGGGGCATATCTTTCATCCCCTATGGCATCCATCCTATTTGCAGGGGGGTTAGTGCCTGCCATTGGATTTTGGACTCTTAGTGATCAAGGAGGAGAATGAAACTTGACTGTGTGCAGCTTAGGAGAAAAAGGAATGTATGAATGGGGGATTTCAGTTTTCATAGTAGAAGGTTAAGTCTTGGAAGAAGATGGTAACGTTTGTAAACGGGATGATTTTTCCTCTTCTTTGGCTGTAGAATTTTTTTACAGAAGGAGGGGTAGAAAAGCCTAAAGTAGGAAAATCTTCAAGACTCTCAAGACTAAACCACTTTACAATGTCAGGGGAAGAAAGAATTTCAAAGTTTTCTTCTTTCAAATCGGGTTTAAAAGAGGACTATTCAATAGGAAAATTTTCGAAATCAAGATTCTTAGATACTTCAGCAGAAGGTAAAGAAGGATTACTTGATATAACAATTGGAGTATTAAGAGTAGAATCAAGCAACTGACCAGAAGCACTTGTAGAAGCAACATAAAAACTTTCTTGAGAAGCTTTTCCCTTCTTGATTATCTTCTCTAGGTCAACCTCAGGTGGAACCAAAGGTAGTTGTGGATTTGATATCGTATGTATGACTTTAGGCACCAGAGATGAAACAATGGGGTCGCCAGGTGCAAGTTGCAATCTTCAAGATACTGAGTTCCAATTCACCTTCAGAACTAGTAATCTTTTTCGTTCAATCCCACAGAAATGTCTTCAAGTCATTCCCTGGCAATGTCACAAAGAATGTTATCACTCCAAGAGTCACTCCCAGATTGCAAATGAGAGTAAGCTTGGTAATGTAGAAATAAAAAGACTTGATTGATTTTGTGGATCAAGAAAAATAAAACAAGGAAGGGAAAGGACAGTAAGCTGTTGTAAATCAATAATAGACCATTGGGCTATGGAATCAAGCAAACATCGTGCTCGTTAAATGAAATCAATTTTCATATCAGATAATTTTTAGTTAAATAGAGGAAGAAAAATATAACACAAATAAGAAAATCCATAAAGCAAAGATCCTCTCTACATAAATGAATCCAAGGTACTTGAATGTAAACAATGACTAATAGGCAACATACATCAGATCCTCAGATGCTCAAGAATCCATTAATCAAATGAAACCATGATCCTCAAGGTGTACAATTCATTCAAGTAATAATACAAATTGGAAAATAAAACAAGAGATACAATCTGATAACACATATATCATGAACCTTCAATAACAAAAATTTTTACAAAAACAAAAGCCCCTCAGGGTTACAATGATCACAGGGAAAGTGCCTACTACAACTCTCTCATCTCTCTTGCTCCTGAATCCAACCCCCCTACCCTCTTGTACAATGAATATATATCCATATAGGTCATTTCCATCTCACCCATTTGAAATCCAACCCATTTCCGAAAATAAAAACATCTACAAACAGAAAATGACACGTTTTAATTAATTTCCTGCTTTTCAAGAGGTGAAATTATGAAAAATAGGCTTCCAAATGCCACTTGTAATTCTCAAAAAATAACATATGTGTAAAATATTATAACAGGTTTCATATATAATCTCGTTATGAAGAAAAACCTCTCTCAGTTTCTCTAAATTCATCTCCAGCTAGCTGGAACAGGTTTCACAAAAACATGTCGCAAACAGGAAATCATGAAAATTGAAAACATAGTGCTCAAAGATTCTTTAGAATATCCCAATCCATGACACCTGTGTGAAAAATGAAAGAGGTTAATGTTAATGGGTCCTTTCTTGAAAATAACCTCCTTCATATTTTAAAAATTCAACCTGTTTCACCCGAAAATGATCTTGGAAGTTAGTTGGCGTTGGAGCCGGAAGTCACTCCTGGATTGCTTGCAGGAGCAGACCCCGACGCCCATCAGTTTAATGTCACGATTTGTTTTAAAGGGTGATCAAATGGAGGAAAACTCAGAAATGATATCGTATCAAATCAGAAACTAGGCCAGGCATGCATGGACGAGTGAGGTCTTGATAAACTTCAAACAGTGAGTTGCAGTAAAGGGTGAGTAGGGGGAAGACTTGCATTAGAAGAGTGCGAAGGTCTATCACAAACATCCGGTTTATAACAGACTGGAGAAGAAAGCATCCAAACGCAAAATCCTTTTACATTCAAACACAGAGGACCAGAGGGCACAACAATGTCATAACAAATCCTTAATCATGACAAGATTGTTCAATCCACGCGAATGCTTCGACTGTGGACTCTCTGGCATGAGACAAAATATAGATGGAAAAAGAAAACTGTTTTTCATAAACCAAGAAGTCTCAAACACAGAGGCATAACCAGGAAACCAGAATGTTTGTTGAAAATTTACAGTCGGGATCTTAGCTCTACCATCGATAGATACAAAAATGGTGAAAGCGCCTACATATACTCAGAACAATCAACAGCAGTGGAACCAAGACAATGCATTGAAAGCTTTGCATCTACATGGCTTCCGACAGTCAACCTCTGAAGGGTCGTGCAACTTAAGTCAGACGCAATCTAATTATTTGACAGTTCCAATGGCGAATCGACGTGCCTTTAATTCATGGCCGTGCTTTCCCATTATGGCAGAGGCGATATCTAACCACCACCAACCACTTCAATAACTGCCTCACCGAGATCGAGGACAGCCCAGCCAACTGAGCACCTAAAGGCACGTGGAGGACCTCACCCGCCGCCACCTGGAGTAACTGACTGGCTCAAAGGATATGCGTGGAGGCCAGCACGAAAGGTGGGGGGTATGAGAATGGAGTGATAGGGCCGAAACTGTGAGGACACGAAAGAAGTGGCGAGGCATGAGAAGGGTTTCAGGGGAGACACATGGCAAAAGATGATAAGAGGAGGAGGCAGGGAAGCAGATGTGATGGACACCTTTTAGTGGGAGGCTAATGTGGAGGGAAGGAGACACGGGGTAGGTGGTGTGTGGATGATGAGAAGGAAGGAAGATCACGCAGACCATAGAGGGGAGGTGGATGGATGACACACGAAAACAGGAGAGAGGTGGCTCTGGAATGTGTCATGGCGAGAAAAGGGCCCATGCAGGCCTAAACAAAGAGCCGCTGAGGACGNGAAATATAGATGGAAAAAGAAAATTGTTTGTCATAAACCAAGAAGTCTCAAACACAGAGGCATAACCAGGAAACCAGAATGTTTGCTGAAACTTTACAGTCGGGAGCTTAGCTCTACCATCGATAGATACAAAAATGGCGAAAGCGCCTACATATACTCATAACAATCAACAACAGCGGAACCAAGACAATGCATTGAAAGCTTTGCATCTACATGGCTTCCGACAGTCAACCTCTGAAGGGTCGTGCAACTTAAGTCAGACGCAATCTAATTATTTGACAGTTCCAACGGCGAATCGACATGCCTTTAATTCATGGCCGTGCTTTCCCATTATGGCGGAGGCGATATCTAACCACCACCAACCGCTTCAATAACTCCCTCACCGAGATCGGGGACAGCCCGACCAACTCGACACCTAAAGGCACGTGGAGGACCTCACCCGCCGCCACCTGGAGTAACTGACTGGCTCAAAGGATATGCGTGGAGGCCAGCACGGAAGGTGGGGGGTATGAGAATGGAGTGATGGGGCCGAAACTATAAGGACGCGAAAGAAGTGGCGAGGCGTGAGAAGGGTTTCAGGGGAGACACATGGAAAAAGACGATAAGCGGAGGAGGCAGGGAAGCAGATGTGATGGACACCTTTTAGTGGGAGGATGACATGGAGGGAAGGAGACACGGGGTAGGTGGTGTGTGGATGATGAGAAGGAAGGAAGATCACACGTACCATAGAGGGGAGGTGGATGGATGACACACGACAGCAGGAGAGAGGTGGCTCTGGAAGGTGTCATGGTGGGAAAAGGGCCCACGTAGGCCTAAACACAGAGTCGTTGAGGACGATGTGGATCGCGCGAGCGCCGTTGATCCGGGCGCTAAGATCTCAGCCATCGGAGATCTACGCCCCCGATTCCGGATCCCCCCCCTCCGCTTAAAGGTAGAAAGGCAGGGGGGTCCGGAATTGTCTTCATCACCGTTGATCTGGGCACGCCGATCTGGACCGTCGAAGAGGTGCGCCCCCAATTCCGGGACCCCCCCTCCGCTTAAAGGTAGAAAGGCAAGGGGGGTCCGGAATTGCATGTGTGCCATTGATTTGGGCGCACGGAGGCATGCCATCCAGATCTGTTCACTGCTTACCACGAGCACATTTACATTCAAAACTTTGGACAAGTGAGTTTTAACCCATTCTTTTACATTCTAACCCCCTTACAAGAAATATCGCTAACAGCTGATCAAAAATATCATTTCAATAGTCTAGAACAGAGTTTCCAGAACACATTCCATAGCGCCAATTCTATGTTTAATATCTATCTAACCATAACATATTTTAAAACAATGAGAGAGGTTTTTGTTATTTGGTATGTTATGAACAAAAACCTCCTCCATTTTGTAAAAATTCCTTCTCATTTGTCCATAGTCTAAGTTTTAAGTTAGTCACTCAAAATTTGAAGAAATTTCCTTGCAAAATAACTCAACAAATTTCGATAGCACCAACATGTGTAATTCACTCTATGTTAAAATTGTGGTAGTGCTTGCTTGTGTATCTATGTTAAAACCTCTGATTTCGTAGTGCACTAGTGTTTTTGGCCCCTCCTTGTGGGATTTCTACCATGGCTCTATCAATTGCTTTAAGCGTTGACTTGTGTGACTAACTGCTAACATATGTTGTTGTTGATGTAGGTGTTGATAGCTGATAGTATGGATATTGGTCCCTCGGGCCTTTATTCAATAATTTTTTTTTTTACATCCATGCTTCTCAAAGGCTTCATATTTGGTAGCGCTCTATGGAATTCGTAGCACCATCATTTCACCAATCTTAGTAGATTTTGGTAGCACTTTCGGCAGTGACTTTCCAGGAATAGATTTGACTAATGTCTTACGCCAATTTTGTAGATGAAAATTCTTGTGCTAACATATATTGGTCCCTCCATCCTTTATTCAACAAAAAATAATTTTACATCCATGCTACTCAAAGACTTCAGCTTTGGTAGCGCTCTGTGGAATTCGCAGCACCATTGTTTCACCAATCTTAGGAGATTTTGGTAGCACTTTCGACAGTGAATTTCCAATAATAGATTTGACTAATGTCTTATGCCAATTTTGTAGATGCAAATTCTTGTGCTAACAACGCCTAAATAATAATAATAATAATAATAATAATAAATAGCTCTAAGCGTCGGCACAGAACCCCAACCCTGTAAAGCCAAAGTAAACAAAAGAAAACAATAAGCACCAAACCAATGAGAAAGCACGAACATGCCCAACTGCAGTGCCAGGTCCCCAAAAATGTAAAATTCAGCCAAACAAAAGCAACTAGCAATCGATGAACTAATGAACAAGAAAAAACCACCGAAATAGTAAAGAACATATGTATCTCCAATGATTACGAAACTACAGTCGAAGAACAGAAGGAACCAGAAACATACAATGAGCCTACCAGTAGAAATAAGAAAAAAATCGTTCTTGCAAACTTCAAAAACTGAACAACAAAGAAGGAATAGAAAATGAAATTATGGCATGGAAACTTACTCCGAAATGATGAAAGACAGAAGCACGGGTCAAATTGTGAACCAAACAACAACAACAAAAAGCAACCGATGAACTAACGAAGAATAAGCAACCATCGAACTAGTAAACAATGTATGTAGCTTCAACGATGACGAAATTGCATTCTAAGCTTAGAAGAAGTATGAAACATACAATGGCTATTCAACTGGTGGTGGACAACAATATTTTCCAAATTCACTGCAACATTGTATGGAAAATTTTGAGGAAAAATGTACTCCGAGAAGCTTATTTAGATAAACATTTAAGGCTATCAGGTTGTCTAAGGGCCTCGCAGTATGAAAACATTTAAGTTTTCAGGCCTATTTTAGGACCTTGCGCCATGTAAATATTTAAGCTGTCAGGCCAAGCCTATTCAAGCACCTCAAAAAATGTGTCAATACATTTCAATACAAATACAAAGGACTAATAATAATAATAGCACAAATAGAAAAATAAATCACAATAGAAGGTCATAAACTTTGGAATTATCGATCACTATAAGCCTTGGATATCTAAACATTTCAATATGATTAGTACAAATAAAAAAAGTACCGTATATGATAAAACTTTGGATATGGCAACATATAATTCATTGGGAATAGTAAAGCTGGCAATAAGTGTTGGATTACTGAGAGGGGGGGGTGAATCAATAATAGAGAAATTATAATCCTTTTTAACCAAATAATCCAAGTGTTATATAAATGTAGAATCATCATCCAATAATGAGCAATGACCAAATGAACAATCATACACATACACAGTACACCAGTGTTTTACGTGGAAACCCAAAGCGGGAGAAAACCACTGAATGTTTTTTCTTATATGTCTTGAAGTATTACATTCATTGGAAGCACCAAAGTCCTTTGGTTTCCAGTAGCAATTGGAAGGAGTCTCCAACACCTTAGTTTCTCAGGCTACAATCTGAGGGAAGCTCCAACTCCCCAATTCTCTGGCTACAACCAAAAGGAGGCTACGACACCCTATGTTCTTTGGCTACAACCAGAAGGTGGCTACAACCACCTTTCCTTGCCCCTTCCAACCACCATGAAGTAGAAGTAGAATGATTGAACCACTATCAAACTATCACTATGAGATATACCATTGTAAACCTATACCAATAAACCTGAACCATGCATCAACCATGCATCAACCTGTACCATAGACAAGTGCATCAACCATTCACAACCTATACCAAACAACCTGTAATCAACCTGTACCATAAAAAAGTGCATCCAACCATGTA
>SNQJ01S0092886.1:0-14235 GCA_010110895.2 Picea sitchensis | reverse complement strand
GCACTTTTAAGGGCTTGGCCTTGACCCTTTAAAAGTCTCGTTGAAAAGAAGTTTGAGAGAGTATTTCACTAGACTCTTCTCAACCTTTGAGATTCAATATTACAATCAAAAACTTTTGAAATTTGTCCTTTTACAAGACTTATAGTCTTATACAAAAAAAAGAATGTGCCCCCCTTGAACTAGTAAGTCCTCTCTTTTTAAAAAAAAATAAAAATAAAAAATAAAAAATAAAATTACAAGAATCTTTAATAATTCCCAAAAAAACTTAATGGTAAAAAGCATATATTTTATGCATGGAGGGCATGAAAACTAGCATGGGATTGGCTGAGGCTGCACTGTAATCCATAGCTGTGTTCATTGCTGCAAAACTCTGTATAATCCAATTATATCAGTGTTTTGTGATTGTTTTTCACAAAAAAAAATGTTTACTCAAGGTAGCTCGACTGCACGCAAAGCTTAGCAATACCTGTCACTTGAATACCTGCACATGCCCTTGAAAAGTCAACTCATTTTCATCCTAAAATCTCCCAAAGTCTCCACTGTTTTCATTAGAAAATCATCGTGGTTTCAGCGGCAATGACGTACTTCCCAGAGCACTTGTTCCTTTGCATTTGCAGATGAGGATTCAGATATTTCAGCACAAATTCTCTACAGTTTTGTGAATCTCAAGATGATGAATTTTTCAGAGCTTGATGCAAAGGAAGCAAAGGAATCCAAGGGTTCCAAGGTCGAAATTTCTGTAGAGGCCTGAGTTCGTTTCGGAGACTAAAAGGCTAGCGCTGGATGTTGCTTTGAATTTTTACCTATTACCTGATAATCGTTGCCCTTGTAACCTGCTCAAGTTTCAATCGTAGTCCAAATTGCTTGATATGATTGCACAATAGTTTCAACAAACCCCGTGGCTTCTCAAAATTGAAAAACTAGAGAATTAGAACTCAGAAAACAAGAAGAAGAGAAGTAATTCCATTATGCTTTCATCAAAATAAATAAAGGGTACAATCTGTGGAGGGTGCGATCTGTCATATGCTGAGTGCCTTCAAACTCACAACAAAAATTACAAATGCAACACAATCAACGACAATAGATCCAGGCCGCATCTATGACTGAGATTTGATGCATCCCCAGAATAATATAATACGAAAGTATAAGATCACTTGTACAATCGTGAGTCCAAGGCACACAATTAATAGAGATGTGTTGGAGTATGCAATCGTGAGTCTAGATCTGCAAACAAATGATACCAGATCTCTAACTCCATATCTATGAATCCATATATAGATGTACACTACTACTAGTAATACCAATGCTCAGAAATCTACTGTGGAGGGCGCTTGTTGAAGGGAGCGATTTGTGGAGGTCTTTATCGCACCAGAAGAATTGGATCTGAATCGATGTGGATCGATTTCCTTTCCTAGATTCAAACATAAACAGATCGCCATATTTTTACATATATGCAACAATGTTCATAGAGCTTGAAGCATCGAGATTGAGATTTATCAAAATATATATCTCTTTAACAAGAAATTGCCAGATTTACAAAGATCTGAAACAATTTAAAAAAAAAAAACCTTCTACTTGGATTATAGCTGGTCTACTTGTTAAACAAAGTAGATCTGATCAGAAAATAATCTCTAACGAGAACCAAAAAAGAGAATAGATCTGATACAAAAACTTTTAACTACTGAAAATGATGATTTGTCTTATTCAAATTTTCAAAATACAAGTTGTTGTAATCAAAATAACCTTTTCCTTATTGAATTGACAAAAAAAATACCTCAGTACTGATGTCCTTGAATTTGAAGAGATATTGGATGATGTTGTAGAGACTTCCTTGCTTCCTCAATACATCACCAGTTCACCATGGCTCTGATACCATGTTGACAAAGTGTCCTCAGACACGTAATTTTATTAATAAGGAAAAAGTGATTACAATCTCAAATTCATAATCTACTCCTTAACTTCACTTGAAGAAGGAGCTTGTTTATATAGCTTAACTCTAAACTAAAAACTAGCAGAACAACCAATCACATAATCACATGAGTATGATAAGTGTCCTTTACATAGAAGCTAGGTGTCCTTATCCTAACAAACTAGAATAAATTAGTTTCTAAAAACATTTATACTAGAAAATACTTAGACTATAGAACTTTAGGATTATGAGGCTAACAAATGAAACCATGGCACTAAAACTTACCCATGAATGGGGAATGATAGAAGCACAGTTCCAATTGCGGATGTGGAATCCCAACCATGAAAACTGCAACTTTCTTAAATGTTTACACAACGCGAAACATGCCTCACAACCTTAAATTTTTACTTAATAGGCGTGTTACAATACATTTTCCTTCGATTTTTTGATACAATCTTGTTTGTAGTGAATTTGGGAAATATTGTTCTTCACCGGAATTACTAGTTCACTGGTTGATGCTTGTTCATTGGTTTGTTGGATGCTACTTATTGTTGTTTGATTCAACTTTTCAAATTTGAGGTCCTGCAGCTACAGTTGGACCTCTTGGTGCTTGTTCACTGGTTTTTTGTTTGCTGCTTGCTCTTGTTTGCTTCAACATTGCAAGGTTGAAGTCCTGCATCCACAGTTTGACTTGTTGTTGCAGTTTGCACGGTTGGTATTTTGCATCTACAATTGGAATCACACTTCTTTCATTCCCCATTCATGGGTAAGTCTCAGTGCCATGGTTGCATTCCTATTCGTTGTTTGTTGTTTGCTATTTCCAGTTTGGAAGTAAGAATTTTCAATACTGGGAATGCCCGAGTCAAAATCCTCTTCCAGATCATCTTTGTATGTGACTACTATGACTAGAGAAACAAGAGTGGGATGTTGTCTTGGTCTTGTTCTTGAACGTCAATGTTCGACACGGAACCCACCTCCGTCGCAGCCATAGTGACATATAAAAAAGAAAATCGAATTTTCTCCTCATATTTTAAGTTCCTGAAAACCATATGTTTGGTGCATTTTTTTCAGGTTGTTCCCTTCCAAAATGTCTTGTTCCCCTTTGAATATCAATGCTAGACAAAAAACCCACCTCTTTTGCAACCATATTGAGATATAAAAAAGGAAAACGAATGTTCTCGTCATATTTTCTGTTCCTAAAAACCATACGTTTGGTGCATTTTTTTTAGGTTGTTCCCTTCCAATCACATATGCCCACTTTTATGTCCTGGACATCAAACCAAAGCTTGTTGGAAAGTAGAAATGAAAAAAAAAATATGAGGAACAACCTGAAAAAAATGCACCAAACGTATGGTTTTTAGGAACATAAAATATGAGGAGAAAATTCGATTTCCTTTTTTATATGTCACTATGCCTGTGATGGAGGTGGGCTCTGTGTTGAACATTGATGTTCAAGAACAATACCAAGGAAACATTACACTCTTGTTTCTTTGGTCGTAGTAGTCACATCCAAAGATGTTCTGCAAGAGGATTTTGACTCAGGCATTCCCAGTATTGAAAATTCTTACTTGAAAACTGGAAATATCAAACAACAAACAACAAATAGGAATGAAACCATGGCACTGAAACTTACCCGTGAATGGGGAATGCCATAAATGTAGTTCCAATCACGGATCCAGAATCCCAATCGTGCAAACTGCAACAATAGGTCCAACTGCGGATGCAAGACTTCAACCTTGCAAAGTTGAAGCAAACAAGAGCAAGAAACAAACAACAAACCATTGAGTCACTTGACCAGGCACTGTTTTGTGACTACTAATGGACTACTATATTGTGACTAAATTCCATAGTAGAGGGAGTGAGCACGACCATGCATTGTTGTGGATAGAAGGTGCATCGGTCTATGGAAATGACAACAACTCACATATTGAGCAGTTTCTGGACAAATACATAACATGCAACACAGATCATTTGGATCCATAACTTGCCAACTTTCATAGACATTATCATACAAGAAGTTGTAAAAAATGAAAAAAATCACATTGCAGATACAACTTCGCTGTGCCACCAATGAGAACAATAAGAATCATAGAGCCAATTAGTTTAGAGGACAATGTTCTCATTGAGAAATATAAATCTTTGTTTGCATTTCTAGAACAAGGAGACTTTGATGACTTAATGAGCTTCCAAGACTTCTTGGCAGAGCTAAATATAACAGAAGATGAGTACATCCAAGCCATACAATCTACACTTAAACAACCAACAATTTTCCTTAAACGGAAACTTTCACATATTTGGAACAACATTTTCTCCAAGGACATGCCAATTATGTGGAATACAAATACAGATGCATAGTATGTCCTCAATGCATATTATACAACATCATATTGTACCTCGTACATGAAAAAGGTTGACAAATCTATGAAAAGTGCATTTAGAAGAATACACAAAGAACATGAAAAAAGTCATATTGATGTTATGAAAATGATACGTACACTTTGAAATACATTACTTAATCTTCAACAAATGTATGCTCAACATGAAGTCCACATTACACTTTCCCTTCCCCTGAACTGTTGTTCAAGGAAATGTGTCTTCATAAACACATCTCCACTTTAGAAACACAAATTGGAACATGGTTTACATTTGGACCACCAAAAATACTGTTAAAATAAAATAATATGAATAATGTTGAAATAAATATAAACAACATCTCTTTAAACTTGAACCAGAGTTTGTCAAGCTCCAACTATATTTCATAGTTGAGAATGTTTTTCCCATAGTTAATGTGTTTCTATCGCTTGATAATTATCAGACTAAGTGTTGTTGTGTGAGGGATAAAGTTCTTTTCTCCCTTTCTTTTTCCTCTTCTATACTTACTTGTTTTCCCCTTTTCTTCTTCCCCTCTATTATTCGTTTATGGTTCTATACATAGTTGCATTTCTATGATCGCGGGTTCCCATGGTGGCAGACTGAAAAATCGTCATCTCCATCTATATCTTCACATCACGAATCTGACCTGCCATTGTTCATTTCCATAATTAGCCAATTTTATGGCCGCAGGTTCCTGGGTAGGTACTATCAAACTCTCATACCCCGTGTTCCGGGTATACATCTTGCACTCAAAAACTTTGGTGATCTACAATTCGACTCCAGACTCCTCGAACTCGCAAGCCTCACTCTACCTACGATGACTCCGTCTAACCGCCCTGCATTTCCATACTTAGTTTATTCTTCAAATTTTCACGGGTTCACAGACTCCTAGGTTCACAAAAGTTTCAAAGCATTTTTTGCTCCCCTCCATCCTTGCCACCTTCACCCCTTCCAAATGCACATTAATTATGCTTTTACTAATGAAAACTCACCACATAGGTTCAAAAAGATTGGAATTAATAAGCAGAAAGCTCAAGGACATCTCCCATTAAAATGCATTAATGGGAGAATATTATGGGATCTGATGATTTTTTTGTGTCGATCTTGAATTAGCAAAAAAATGTTGGTTATTTTAGTTTTTTTAAGGCATCATCATAGTAAGAATGCAATATTGTGCTATCCCATTGTCATCTACAAAGGTTTTGATTTCATGTCCCTCTTTAATATTGTGCATATATTACAACTTGTCATATTTGAGAATATGCTTGCATATGAAAATGTTAACTCATATATTTTCTCTATCGCCTATGCGTTTGAGAAAAAATTGTGAGCTGAAAACACCCTTCAAATTGGAACATGGTTTACATTTGGGCCACAAAAATACTATTAAAATAAAATAATATGAATAGTATTGAAATAAATATAAACAAATTCTGTTTAAACTTGAACCTGAGTTTGTCGAGCTCCAGGTATATTCCTGAGAATGTTTTTCTCATATTTAATGTTTATGGCTGCAAGTTCCCATATTGGCGCTATCGAACTCTCATGCCCCCTATTCCATGATATACATCTTGCACCCAAAACTTATGTGATCTACAATTTGACCTCAGACTCCTCGAACTCGCAAGCTTCACTCTACCTAAAATGAGTCTGTCTGGGTTCGTGTGACTGCCCTGCCTTTCCTTACTTAGTTCATTCTTCACCTCTTATTGTCACGGATTTGCGGGTTCATGGACTCCTAGGTTCACAAAATTTTGAAAGCATTTATCTCTCTCATCCATCCCCACTGATCCAGGATCTTTTCGTTCGGTGA
Organism: Picea sitchensis; assembly: GCA_010110895.2. Classification (NCBI taxonomy): domain Eukaryota; kingdom Viridiplantae; phylum Streptophyta; class Pinopsida; order Pinales; family Pinaceae; genus Picea; species Picea sitchensis. Next base: position 8,140 of record SNQJ01S0092886.1, on the reverse strand, counting down.
CTTATTAAAGAATTGTATTAAATGAGCATAAACTAAAGTACACCATAAAGAAGGATAAGCTCAAAAGTAAAGAGACATAAGCATGCAATATGAATGCAAAAACTTGATAACGAAGTTCGTCCTTGGTGGACTATGTCTTCGGGTCCTACTCTCAAATGGGTAGGCCTTTTTACTAACTCCACAAAAGAATTGGGCAAAATACATAAGTATGCCTCATTATGGAATTAAGCTACATAATATTTTCTCAGATCAAAAAAAAAACATCACCACTGCGTTTGTGGCGTCGAATTACCTAAAAATGATTATCTCCATGCCTCAATCTGAGTCTGACACTTTTGGATCCAAGAAAAATCTTGCCTTGATTTTCATGCCTGCATCTGCAATTAATGATCGAGATTTGTCTCGAAATCCATGCCTTTGTCTCGAAGTTCATGTCTCTTTCGTACGACCGTGCCCTTGGTTTTCTCCCCATACTCTGGTGGAAACCCCCTTTAAATAATAAAATGTGGATGGTTATGAATTAATGGGGTACTTGGCGCATTGGTTAGCAGAGGCTATTTTAATTCGTTGGTTGGCGGAGGTTTAGGCGGAGGTGGCTAGTTTAACGGTTGGTGAAATATGCCACCAAATCTGGTGGAACCACCACTAGATTTGGCAGACTGTATTTATATCTTTTTTAATAATTCAGTTATTGGGTGTCATTTGGCATTTTCCCATCACTGAGCCACATGGCAACCAAACATTGCACCACATCACCTCCTTGTAAATTCACCTTGCCAGGTCACCTCTCTGCAACATTGTCCTGCAACGTGTTGTACAGAGGCCACTTCAGCCTACCACGTGGCACGTTTTCATTGGTCCACATGTCAGCCTGAAAAGTCCAAAAATAAGTGACACATGGCAGCCTATGGTGCTCCCACATCATCATTTTGACATTATGCTGACATCATGATGACATGTGTCACCCTTTGCGCTTGCCACATAAGTTGTACGAATGATGAATTCATCTATATTGATGTTGACGTCAGTAGTACAGATGCTAACTTATCCTTGCTGACTGGGCTAGGTTGACCAAAACTTTGACCATGAATATCTTTCGATCTGTAGCTCTATTTGAGGAGCCGTTTACACTGCTAGAAATATTATAACCTGCTCTTCGCGATCATGCCATTTTCATTGAGTTTTGGGAACTTTGAATTTTTTCCCTTTCTCTGTCTACTGAAGCCATTTTAAGCATCCCGAGTTGCCTCTACGAGTTCTGAGTTGTTCTTAGCCTTCTCTAGATCCTTTTTGGATCACCCACCACCTTCACACACTTCCCAATGAAAATTAATTACACTTTTAATAGTGACAACTCACCACATAGGTTTGAAAATATTGGCATTAATAACCGAAAAGCTCGAGGACATCTCCCATTAAAATGCATTAAACCAAGATCTACGAAAGATTATATTATCATCCTCTAGTGTTCATTTTAAATACTATCAAGAAACAATTACTGTCACATGTTGCAATACAAACAAATCTTCATCAAAGAATTAGCTTTTCTCACAGGCACCCCGGATGCACCCTAGTCGCTTGATATCGAATTGGCAGAGGTCAATATTATGGGATCTGAATTTTTTTTTTTTTGAATCTTGAACTCGGAAAAATTGTTGTTTACTTTAGTTTTTTTAAGGCATTTTTCCCTGCATTTCCATACTTAGTTGATTGTTCACCTCCTGTTGTCACAGATTCACTAGTTCCCGGGCTCCCAGGTTCACAAAAGTTTTAAATCATTTTTCGTTCCCGTCCATCCCCAAAACCTTTGCACCCTTTCCAATGCACATTATTCATGCCTTTATTAGTGACAACTCACCACACATATTCGAAAATATTGGCATTAATAGGCGAAAAGGTCAAGCACATCTCCCATTAAAATGCATTAAGCCAAGATTTATGGGAGATTATATTATCATGCTCCAGCGTTCATTTTAAATACTATAAGGAGAAAAGGAACGTTCTCATCACCTTATGGCTGCATCTTGACAACATTTTTGTGGAGATACATTGAATATTTTCGGTTGCGAGGATCAGAGTTTTCAGTGGTCCAGAGATTATGACTACTACTTGTCCCCTTCTGCCTAGAAGGAAGTTATCTAGACGTCTAGAATTGTGTGAGAAGGTTGTGTCCCCGAAGTTTTTTTACTATAAGGAGTTGGTCACCTGGTGCACCAAAAATTATATTCCAAACCAGTGGATTATCCAGTTGTGAGACCATTCCCGAGTCTCGCTATTGCCTCAAGTATTTCAAAATATGTTAAGACTTCTTGAGCCAATGCTTACTTTCAAGGGCGAGGATTGCAGGGAGTTCTTAGCTTTTTGTTCAACATTTCATACTTTGATAAATGTTCTTGGTCATCCACATCTGAGAAAACTTAGAGATACCATTCAGGACCAATTGAAATATGAGGGAGTGGTTTTATGTGACGTCAGCTTTGAGGGAAAAAAATTTAGTTAGCCAACAAAAGCTCAGACAAAAAATTCAAGTATCTTATGATTGGTATTATCCCTATATTCAATCCTTTGGTTGGTTGAAAGTCCTGCCTGAAGATTTGTATGTTGAACTTATTTGTTTCATTGATGGAAAGTGGAAGGTACTTTCAAGTCACCTACAAAATGCTCCTTTGTTGAAGTATACAGCTTCTCCAACAACACAGATTTGGAAAGTGTATTAAATGCTATAGACCACACCATAATTTATCTTTCATCAGAGGAGTCTCACATATCGTGGCTTACAAAATGGTCTTGGATATTTGGAAGTGACGCCAAATATTACTCCATACCCAAATATACTCAAAAGGAAATTATAAATTTGGATCCTCATGAAGGCGAGAAACTGTATGAGTGGTTGAATCAACATCCTAAAATTACAGAAATTTCTATCTCAAAGTTTGTTGAGCGAGTTTTGGATGTAGTAACAGACTCGACAGACAATCAACTTCTATATCAAAGTTTGTTGAGTAACTTCTGGATGTAGTAACAAACTCGACATACAATCAACTTTCTATCACTACTGCACATTTTTTTCACTATTCCTATGCAAATAATTACATCTGGGTCGAAGATCTTACCACTCTTTGCAAGAATATTCTCCTAGTAGTTGAAGGTGGGTATATAATTAGGGAACGAGGCTCTCAAAATTTTCTGATGCCTACATCAACGAGTAACTGGGAAAAGTTAATGGGAAGGAATTCTGGACTATGGACTTTGCAACACTTTCTGAAGATTACTTTATACTACCACCTTGTACAGGAAGTTTGACGTATTCAGGTAATGATTTGGTTTCTGAAGATCACCTTTTACTACCACCTTCATGTAATGATTTTTTTTCATTATTTAGAGGAAACCTTGATGTAGTAGATATTCCAGAGTTATTTCCACCGAATATCAGTCTTCTTGTTGTTTCCCATGCTTTGAATAAGGATAATGCATTTCTTATATTGCAGTAGATCCGATATTTGAAAAAAAAGAAGTTGCTCGATGCTTGAAGTATTAAATTGTCTAGTTCAAATAAATCACCATCATCTTACTGCAAGCATCTCTTGATTTGTTCATCGGGATCACAGTTCGATAAGCACAAAATGCCTTCCTGGTCATAGAGTGCTTCCATCCCCAGCTTGGGTTTCCACATATGATTTTATTGCTAGCTTGTTTCTTTATCTTGGTGCTGGATCCTTCTATCCCAACTAACATGATGGAAATAAACTAGATATAGGGAGTTTGATCTCTTTATGGGATCTGAGTTGACTATATATTAATTTTAGTTGACTTGAAAATGTTTATGTGTGAAACCTAATGTTAGACATAGAAAATACAAATTTTTATCTTTTTAAATATAAAATAATGTATTTTTTTAACACACCATTGGTCGAAAAGTTTGAGGCTTTATTTGGGATTCACATCCTTCAAGAATGTCAATTAATTACACAATTAGTATTGCTTCTAGAAATGCATTCGATTTGTCATTGACTATGACAATTGCATTAACACTGCAATGTCCAGATAATAAATATATGACATGCACCTATTGTCGAGGTCATCATCACACAGGACACCCAACCTCCAAAGATTTCTGGACTCACATCAACATTTTAATTGTCATGAAAAAGAAACGCTAAAGTCAATGCTCTTTTGCAGGTTTGACAACCCTACAGTCTAAGTGCTTTGACAATGACAAGCCTATTTTTTCATTGCATTACTGCCCTGCAATCGATGACATTGTTCCCATTGCCACTGCTGGTGTCAATGTCCGAAGATGAAGCTATATGGAGCCTAGGGTCATCGCTAGTGTCAATGTCTGAAGCTGAAGCTACCTGGAGCCTAGAGTTATGACTTGATATAATTTTACATCTGTTCAATTGCATGTAGGTGCAGGCTTTAGTGGGTCAGGCTATGTTGCATACGAATACCGACCATATGTGAAAAACCAAGCCAGGGATGGAAGCACTCTATGACTAGGAAGACACTCTATGCCTATCGACCTGTGATCTTGATCAACAACTTGAGATACATTTGCGGCGAGCTGATGATGATTTATTTGAACCAGACAAGTTAATACTTCAAGCATTGAGAAACTTTTGTTTTTTTCAAATATCAGATCTACTGCAACAGAAGAATTGCATTCTCCTTATTCAAAGCATGGGAAACAACATGAAGATTGATATTCGATGGAAATAGCTCTGGAATATCTACTACATCAAGGTTTCTTCTAAAGAATGAAACAAAATCATTGCATGAAGGTGGTAGTAAAAGGTGATCTTCAGAAACCAAATCATTACATGTCCATGTCAAACTTCTTGCATAAGGTGGTAGTATAAAGTAATCTTCAGAAAATGTTGCAAATTCCATAGTCCAGAATTCCTTCCCATTAATTTTTCTTAGTTACTCGTTGATGCAAGCATGATAAACCTTTGAGATCCTCGTTCCCTGATTATATACCCACCTTCAACTACTAGAAAAATATTCTGGCAAAGAGTGGTAAGCTCTTCGACCCAGATGTAATTATTTGCATAGGAATAGTGCAAAGAATGTGCAGTGGTGATAGAAAGTTTATTGTATGTCGAGTCTATTACTACATCCAAAGGTTGCTCAACAAAATTTGAGATAGAAGCTGACTGTCTATCGAGTTTGTTACTACATCTAGAAGTCACTCAAAAAACTTTGAGATAGAAAGTTCTGTAATTTTAGGATGTTGATTCAACCACTCGTACAGTTTCTCACCTTCGTGAGGATCCAAATTTATAATTTCCTTCTGATTATATTCGGGCATGGAGTAATATTTGGCATCACTTCCAAATATTCCAGACCATTTTGTAAGCCACGATATGTGCCACTCCTCTGACGAAAGATAGATTCTGGTGTGGTCTGCAACATTTGATACACTTTCCAAATATGTGTTGTTGGAAGAAGCTATATACTTCAACAAAGAGCATTTTGTAAGTGACTTGAAAGTCCCTTCCAATTTTCAACAATAAAATGAAGAAATTCAACATACAAATATTCAGGCAGGCCTTTCAACCAACCAAATGATCGAATACAGGGAGAATACCAATCATAAGATACTTGATTTTTTTGTCTGAGCTTTTGTTGGCTAACATAATTTTTCCCCCCCAAAGTTGACGTCACATAAAACCACTCCCTCGTCTTTCAATTGGCCCTGAGCTGCATCTCTAAGTTGTCTCAGATGTGGATGACCAGGAACATTACAAGGAAGGAACCTTAAAACCCAATTTTTCGATGATAGAGGGAAATTAACACTTATCAAAGTACAAAATGTTGAATAAAAAGATAATGTAGCTAGGCCATATCTAGAAGAGACAAACTATTCAAGAAGCTAAATGAGATAGATATAGTTGACAACACCAATAAAGTTCAAGACCCGAAATTGATATTCAACTCATTGTTTTTAACCAAGAAAGAATTTGATGATCAAGTTAAGATCTATAAAAGACTGTCATTTGACAATTTCTATGGCATTCTTGAATATGGTGAAGATGGCATGAAAAACTATCTAGTTGATTATTCGATTAAAAACCAAGATATTGAAGAAGCATTACACAACTTCTCTATTGATCTAAGGGACTTGGAAAATGAATTCTTCAGTATAAAAATCCGGCATGAAATCAATGTGGCACCCATGAGGAGATACATCGAGGAGTGGTTCAAAAAGTTTGTTGACAAGATTACCAATGAAGGGAAAAGGATGCCTACAAGATTGATTCTTTCACATATTTTCTTTATGATCCACGAGATCCCCAATCCCAGTCATTATGGAAAACACATTTACATTTCAGAGAATATGTACTGAACTATATATTTTTTAACAAATTCCAAGATAGCTATTTTGGGAAATAATGTCAACTGTATTTTGTAACCCAATTTATCTGAATATAAAATATTTAAGGTTGTTGTATGGTGTTTTTCAATGTTTAATATTGTTTTTTTGAATTTTGTGTTTTTTTTAAATTAACTCATTTTCCTGTACAACTATTGATAGATGAATTCAAACTCTTTATACAAGAATTTAAGACACGCTTTTCTCCCTTTCATTTGCCTCCTCTATACTTACCCGTTTTTCCCTTTTCTTATTCCCCTATATTATCCCTTTTTGGTTTTATATTTAGTCACATTTCTATGATCACGGGTTCCCGGGTTGGCAGACTGACAGATGCTCATCTCTATCTATATCGTCACATCATGAGCCCGACCGAACACCATCCATTTCAATACTTAGCCAATTATCTGAACGTGGGGTCCCGTGTTAGCGCTATCAAACTCTTATGCTCCGTGTTCTGTGATATACATATTGCACCCAAAATTTTCATGATCTACAATTTGACCCCAGACTCCTGAAACTCACAAGCTTCACTATACCCAGGTTCACACAAGTTTCAAACCATTTATCGCTCCCTTCCATCCCCGCCACATTCGCTCCCTTTCCAATGCACATTCATTATGCTTTCGCTAGTGACAACTCACCACATAGGTTAGAAAATATTGGCATTAATAAATGAACAATATATGTTGTTGTGTGAGATACTTACTCCTTTTTCCATTTTCTTCTTCTTCTCTATTATCCCTTTCTGGTTCTATACTTAGTCACATTTCCATGATCATGGGTTCCCGGGTTGGAGGACTGACAGATCCTCGTCTCCATCTATATCCTCACATCATGAGTCTGACCGACTGTCGTTCCTTTCAATACTTAGACAATTTTATGGCCGCGGTTTTTGGGGTTGGAGCTATAGAAATCTCATGCCCCTTGTTCTGTGATATACATCTTGCACCCAAAAATTTCGTGATCTACAATTCCACCCCAGACTCCTCAAACTCGCAAGCTTCACTCTACCCGGGTTCACAAAAGTTTCAAAGCATCTATCGCTCCCTTCCATCCCCACCTCTTTCACACTCTTCCCAATGAACATTAATTATGATTTTACTAGTGACAACTCAACACACTGGTACGAAAAAATTGGCATTAATAAGCGAAAACCAAATCACGATTTATGGGAGTTCGACCGACCGTTGTTCCTTTTCATACTTAGCCAATTTTATGGTCGTTGATTCCCAGGTTGGCACTATAGAACTCTCATTCCTCGTGTTCCATGATATACATATTTCACCCAAAAATTCTATGATCTACAATTCCACCCCAGACTCCTTGAACTCGTAAGCTTCACTCTACCCAGGTTCACAAAAAGTTTCAAAACATTTATCGCTCCCTTCTGTCCCTGCCACCTTCGCGCCCTTACCAATGCACATTAATTATGCTTTGATTAGTGACAACTGACCACACAGGTTCAAAAAGATTGGATTTAATAAGCGAAAACCTCGAGGACATATCCTATTAAAATGCGTTAAACCATGATTTACGTGAGATTATATTATCATATATCATCTTCACATGTTACGTTTCATATTACTTTATGGGAATATTCCATTTCATATTAATTACTTTGTTCCTACCATGTATTTCTAGGTAGATTCTTTTTCAATAATTGTAAATTAAGATATAAGTTATATCTTTAATTAGTATTCAATGAAATTTCAACATAGGTTTTAATATTTTTTTTTTTTTATCATTTCATTTTAAAAAAAA
>SNQJ01S0092885.1:1335-25261 GCA_010110895.2 Picea sitchensis | reverse complement strand
CCCGTCAACGAAGAGGGAGAGCTGCCCGTTGTCGTCTACTTCCACGGAGGGGGTTTCTGCATCCTCTCGGCGAGCGACGGGTCCTACGACATATTCTGTCGTAGGCTGGCCAAGCGACGAAGAGTGGTCGTCGTCTCGGTGGAGTACCGGTTGGCTCCGGAGCACAAATACCCCACTGCTTACGATGACTGTTTCGCGGCCCTTGCGTGGCTTCGCGAGCGTGGGCGTGACTACCTGCCTCCGAACGCCGATCTGTCGCGGTGCTTTCTGATGGGCGAGAGCGCGGGCGGGAACATCGTCCACCATGTGGGATGCCGCGTGGCGGGAGAAGGGGACATGAGTCCAGTCAAGATCGTGGGACACGTACTCATTCAGCCTTACTTTGGCGGGGAGGAAAGGACGCCGGCGGAGGTGAGGTTGAGCAACGGTGTTCCGCTCATTACGTTGGAGGCCGCCGATTGGTTCTGGAAGGCGTTTCTGCCCGAAGGGGCCACAAGAGACCACCCCGCGGCCAACGAAATGGGCGCCGATTCTCCCGACATATCGGGGCTATCGTTGCCTCCATCGCTGGTGGTGGTGGGTGGGCTGGACCTCCTCAAGGATCGGGATCTCCAATACGTTGAGCATCTGAAAAACATGGGCAAAGAGGTAGAGCTTTTCTTCTATGAGGATGGCATTCATGGGTTTCATCTCCTTCCCTATGATTTGTCTTCCAAGTTTATTGACGATTTTCAGGAATTCTTGTAGAACTGACTTGCAGAGGTAGCCTAAGTGTTATAATATTTGTAATGAAGAAGTAGGGTATGTATATTTTTATTTTTTGTTCTATAAACAAGGAATCTCATACACCAATTTGGTATGACTTAGTTTTAATTTTAAAAATAGATTATTATTATTGTAATGTAATTATTATTAGTTTTTAAAATATTTTTGCCAAGACCAAAATATGAAAACCAAAACCAGAATTCGTGATCACATATGATCATGAAGAAGGGATGATTGTAAATGAATGGATTTTCTGCTTATGAAGAAGGGATGAATGTAAATGAAAGGATTTTCTGCTTATTCTTGCGTACATTTCTCTTTGGAATTTTAAACCTTTGTTGGCTGAGTATAATATCAAGGTTAAGTTATTAATTGGTTTTGTAATTCAATTGAGTTAATTTATAACTGGATGATTCTCCTTATTAGAAGAGGGACACTAATCAGCGACCCAAACTGCAACAAGTTAATTTTGATTGAATATGAACCTTTTAGATTTTTTTAATTTTAAATTGTCCAGAGTAATCTATAGTAAGCATGGAACTAATAGATAATCATTGGATTTATTAGATGCAATAGTGTTTGAATTGTTTATTTATTACGATGAGATGTATTTAAAATAGAAATTAAAATTATTTAATAGTGTTTGAATTGTTTATTTATTATGATGAGATGTATCTAAAATATAATTTGAAATTTGAAAATATTAATTTTATTTTAAAAAAATATTTAAAATATTGATAATAAATTATTTATAATACTATTTTTTTTTTAAATGAGTTTACATTTATCGGAAATTGAAAGTTTACTTTCGCTTTCTTGCATATAGGCAGCTTATATCCTAATCCATTAGGAGTCAAATTGCTTTGCTTATGGTAATAATTTTGTACGAGTGTAATTGTTTTGCTTATGGTATTAATTTTTTCCTTTTCATAATGTTTTATAAGTTTGTATAAAAAACTTATTAATTTTAATTTTTTCAAATGTAAAATATTTTTTATTTATAGAAGTTGTAAATAAGAATTGTTTGAAAATAGTGATATGATAATTTTATTTAGTTTTTGAAGTTGTCAAATTAAAATATTAATTAAAAATAAATAAAAAACAAAATTTAAAAATTTACACTTAACCATAATATTTAAAGTTAATGTTATTGTCCTTGTCAATAAATATAATGAGACCATAATGGGAAGGAAGTTAGCAATAACCAACCTAGTGTAGAGTCTTTAAGACTTTATCAGCAGATTACCCATCTAGGCTTCCCATCCATGTTGCCATGGAGCATGACTATCACGCTGTCACCCTCGACGTTCGTGCTCAGTTTGGCGACCTACACTCTTCACCCTCCAATGCTAGGAAGGTCGTTTTTGTTTCTGTTTCGGTTGTCTTCCACCTTCTTCTTTGTACGTCAATCAAACTGTGGATGGTATAGGGTCAGCTTGATGCGTTTGTACATGCCAATTATGCATGCTCACAGTCCTGTCGAATCCATGGATCCATGAGCCCATCCAGATGGATGGATGCTAATTAATCCATATAGTTTTTATGGACGCCATCCATGCTAAGTTTAAATTTGGAATTTTCAAGGCGTCATAATTTGGATTTGAATTTGCCTACCTGATTTAAATGGACTTGGATTTGAATTTGGATTTGTATGTCTGATTTAAATGGACTTGGAAGGAGAGATCAAATCCCACCACAGGAGAACGAGAAACAATAAGGGCACGATGGAAGAAGAAGTTGTTGCTTCCATTTTTTGTCTCCATGCCACATTCAGGTTGTCGTCGCTCTTCTGCAGTCAGTCTGAGGCATGTGTAGTGTTGCTCTTTTGCTTCCTCCTCCTTTTTTGCTACTTAATGGAAGAATGATCCCTAACTCCCCAAAACAGTCCATGTTTGAAATAACTTACCTCAACAGCTCTTCCAAATCTCAAACTGACATCACATCCGAAGAGGAATTTCCTAGCATAGATAGAGAGAAGATGAGAACATGGTTGTCAATAGCATAGTGTAATGTTCCTGACTTGGCTAGTCTAGGAAACGTTGCTAATGTGTGTGTAGGATCAAAGGTTTACAGCATATAAATTATCATACAAATAATAAACGCGACAAAGGACTGCAAAGTTTGTATTATGATATCTCTGTGGATTACAAAATGGCTGAATGCGGCTGAATAACTGACAATACTCGACTAGATCAACATATAAAGGATCTTAGCCAGAATATAAATAAGCAACTACAGCTGAATAAAATAACAACACTCGGCTAGATCAAAGACAAAAAGATCTTAGCCAGATACAAATAAGCAACTAAAAGATAATACCCGGAATATGGGAGCACTGCGAAATCAATGAAGAATGATGGAAGACCTGGATGATCTTCCCAGTGACTAGGGTGTGTCTTTCAACACCGAAATCAGGCAACTGGTGTCTTCCTCCTGGAATACACTGAACTATCTCTCCTGAGATGTGCCTCTTCTCCTCAATGACAAGTCATAATCTGCATAATGATGAATTAGGTCGCTGACCCTTCCTTTATAGCTTTCCACTGGAATATAAATAAGCAACTGAAACTGAATAACAACACAACACTCGCCAGAATTCAAAGACAAAAGGATCTTAGTCGGATACAAATAAGCAACTAAAAGATAATACCCTAATATGGGAGCACTGCTAAATCAATGAAGAATGATGGAAGACCCGAATGATCTTCCCAAGGACTAGGGGTGTCTTTCAACACCGAACAAAGTAACTGTGCCCCTCTGAATACACTAACCATCTCTCCCAGATGTGCCTTTCCTCAATGACAAGTCATAATCAGAATACGAATTAGGTCATCAATCTCTTCCTTTATAGCTTTCCAAACCCCAAAATCATGCCGAACCCTAAATCAATCGCTGAAACCTTAATCGTTGACTTCTATTTTTAGCCTATAATGACTTAAAAGCGCTTAACCTCCCTGTTAGCTCAATGTCACTTTCAATATAACACCCGTGACTCGAGTGACCTCTAGTAACCCTCTTTACCCCTCTTTGGCCCTAGCTATAGTCCAACAGGTGCGGTTTAGACCATTAAACCTTCGAGTTCTATTTGAAAGGGACATTACGGGCCCTCCTTCCTAAATTGCCGTCCTCAAGCAATACCAGCCTAGGGTGTTGCAACACCTACTAGCTCTCCCAAGTAGAAGGCCCTCCATCGGGAGCCCTCTCCATCGGATCAAACACTCTCTGATGACCCTCGCTCTCCTTAGTTTCGGCCTCCCTAACTTCAAAACTCCTCCTTCTAACTAACTCCTAACCGTCCTCCTCATCCAACGGGGAAGGCTTCCATGTGTTAATGAATTGTCCCATCAGCTCTTTGAGGCAAGACACATGGAACAAGTTATGAATCTTGCTCCTCCTCGAAGCTCTTAGCTCAGAGCAACCTCGCTTACCGGGCGCATGATCCCTGTGAAGGACCATAAAACTGGGCTTCTGAGCTGCCCACTCTTCTTCAGATGATCACCAGGGTTGAGTCTCAAGAAAACCAAATCTCTAACATCAAAGATGTGCTCTATCCTATGCACGTTCGCACTCATCTTCTGTCAGTTATGCGTCATCTGCGGGTTCTCTTTCAACAATTTGAGAATCTCGTGACTCTCTATGATACAATCCTTACCCTTGGGAGTTCGGCCCCGGTTATCTACCAAAGTGGAGAATCTGCATTCCCACAATGCTCTGAAGGGTGTCATACCGATGGACATGTGGAAGGTGGTTGTGTAGCAATGCCCCCTAAAATGTAACCACTTTACCCACATTCTTTGTTGTCCCTCCAAGGATGAAATGGATGAAATGGAAATGGAAGGAAGGAATCTGATGGAATGGAAGGACATGGAATGGAGACGGATGGAGGAAGGAGTGGAGGAGGAAGGATGGAATGGAGCCGGATCGGAGGAGCGGATGGATGGATGGAAGATGGACGGATGGATGGATGGATGGATGGATGGTGGATGGATGGACAGGGGATGGACAGGGGATGGACAGGAAGGAGGAATGGATGGATGGAGGAAAGGATGGAAAGGAGAATGGATGGATGGATGGATGGAAGGAAGGAATGGATGGACGGAATGGAATGGATGGAATGGATGGAGTGGATGGAGGAAGGAAATGGAAAGGAAGGAAATGGATGGACGGAATGGACGGAAATGGAAAGGAGTGGAGGACAAATGGATGGATGGATGGAATGGAAGGACGGAATGGATGGAGGAATGGAAAGAAAGGAATGGAAGGAAAGATGGAGGAAAGGAAGGAAATATGGATGGACGGACGGATGAATGGATAAGGACGGATGGATGGAGCGGATGGAAACGGACGGAGGAATGGAAGGAATGGAATGGATGGAAGGATGGAAATGGAAAGGACAGGATGGACGGATGGACGGAATGGATAGATGGATGGATGAAAGGAATGGATGGAAAGAGGAATGGATGGAAAGAGAAGGAATGGAATGGATGGATGGACGGATGGACATGACACAAGGAAAAGGGGGAAAATCGTGCCTATGCCTTCTTTCCCCGATGTTCGCTAGGTGATGACATATTCACCTATGTGTTCACAACCTCGGTTCGGCTGCACTCATTGCTCCTTTAGTCACAAAATGGGCAGATCAAAGCTCGATAACTGTAATGTTCTCGACTTGGCTAGTCTAGGAACGCTAATGTGTGTGTGTAGATCAAAGGTTTACAACATATATAAATGATCATACAAATAATAAATATGACAAAGGACTCAAGAAGTTTGTATTATGATATCTCTCAGATTACAAAATGGCCGAATGTGGTTCAATAACTGACAATATCACTATATCAACATACAAAAGGATCTTAGCCGTAATATAAATAAGCAAATTCACGCTTTTAAATAGTAATAACAACACTCCGCTAGATCAAAGACAAAAGGATCTTTTAGCCTAATACAAATAAGCAACTAAAAGATAATACCCAATATGAGAGCACTCGAATCAATGAAGAATGATGTGGAAGACATGGATGATCTTTTTCCTGGTGACTAGGTGTGTCTTTCAACACCGGGAATCAACTAACCGGTGTCTTCCTCCTGGAATACATCGAACTATCTCTCTTGAGATTTGCTTCTTCTCCTCAATGACAAGTCATAATCGCGATAATGATGAATTAGGTCACGACCCTTTCCTTTTATAGCTTTCCAAAACCCTAAATCATGTTGAAACCCTAAATCATTACTGAAACCCTAATTCAATATTGTTGACTTCTATTTTTAGCTCATAATGACTTAAAAGCGTTGTTAACCCCTTGTTAGCTCAATGCCACTTTCCGAATATAACACCTGTGACTAGAGTGACCTCTAGTAACCCTGTTTACCCCTCTTTGGCCCTGGCTATAGTCTAACGGGGTGGTTTAGACCATTAAGCCTCCTTTTCTGGAACTCCTATTTGGAAAGGAACATTACACATAGAGCATTATTAAGTGGTTTGTAGAGAGGCAGAAGTAAAGTGTTTATGATTCTCCTGCATAGTGTTCCATTGTAGTCTTCTACGTTACACATATTTTTAGTTAAACTGCTTTCAGATTGCTAATTTCTTTGTGCTTTCTCATAGTTCGTGCATGTTTTTGCAACATTACTTGCATTTCGACCTGAATTTTATCCTTGCGATTTTTATATAGTTTATGTTCATGATGGAGCTTTGTATAGTATCGTAACAATAATTGAGCTCTGTATAGGTTGTTTATTCTTTGTTATATTTTATGGTACGTTATTATTCACTCTGTTTTTATAAAACAAAAAATATTACACACCATGCGAGATCTCAAGACTCATATGCCTGGAAATTGACAATATCTAAGTTATGTTTGTTGTGCACCAACAATTTTTCTTTTCATGAAAAGAAAAATACAAAGAAAATCAACATATAGTTAAAGGGAAACCAATCAAACAACACAACCACGAGATAATCGACATAAGGGAAAAGAGCAACAAACCAAACAACCAAATTTAGAAGATGCAATTAGATTTTCAATCTCAAATCTAAACATATTCTTAGAATAATATATGGACTAGTACATAAAAACTATAAATTGATACTTAATGTATTTTATGAAAACAATACTTGTTGTATAATAAATTGATACTTAATGTATTTTATGAAAACAATACTTGTATAATAAATTGATACTTAATGTATTTTATGAAAACAATACTTGTATAATAAACTTAACTATACAAATAAATTATATGCTATGAGAGATCGTTGGAGCCTCCCTAAGTTGGCAAGTTTCATATAATAGTGAGTATGTTTAATAACTTTTTATTAAATATTGAGATGGTATATGATTTTATTTTTATTTATTTTTTTAATATTTTTAATTTATTTGTTTTAATAAATAGACTTAAATATTTTTATTTTAAAATAATTTTTTAATTGGGAATTTTTAATTTTTAGTTTATTTATTTTTATTAAATAAAATTCAATATTATTATTTTGTAAATAATTTATGATATTTTTAATTTATTTGTTTTAATAAATAGAATCAAATATTATTATTTTAAAATAATTTTATAATTTTTGGTTTATTTATTTTTATTAAATAAAATTCAATATTATTATTATGTAAATAATTTATGATATTTGTGAAAGAATTTTTATGATAAATCTTTTAATAAAATATACAATATTTTATTATATTTATGATATGTTGTAAATATGTATTATTTAATTTTATTATTATTCTGTAAATAATTTATGATATTTGTGAAAGAATTTTTTTGATAAATCTTTTAATAAAATATACAATATTTTATTATATTTATGATATGTTGTAAATATGTATTATTTAATTTTATTTGAGTCATTTATTTTTGTTTGTATATAATTATAAGCATTTTTTTGTTTGTATCTTATTATAATCATACTTTTTGAGATGAAAGTGGGAGATACTTCCAATTCCATTAAAAAAAAAATCATATTATTGAAAATATTATAAGAAATTGAATAAAAATTAAAATATTAAAAGAAATTATTATTTTTAATTTTAACCATATAAATATTTTTTAATATGATTAATTAATTAAAAATTAAAAAAAATATTTTTTAATATGATTAATTAATAAAAATATTGAGGATACCTAAAATATTATGGAAAAAATAGTCAAAGAGTAAAGAGTAATGAAGACCTCATTCCAAAAGACTAAGGAAGATATAAGAATATAAGAAGTTCAAGAGGAAGACAAATGAGAAATAATTAGAAATCTAAAAGTTATTATTATGGATTTGGCTCTAAGTAGTTTAGAAGCAAACACTACCAAGTTTAATTAAGGAAGGTAAAAGAAGCTAGGGAGGAAGGAAAATGAGAAATAATTAGAATTCAAAAATATACTATTCTGGATAGAGACCATAATGCTAATAATAAATAGGAATTTGGGATTCCCTCGATCTTTTTTTTGGAACCATCGAGGCTTTCCATGGCGCAAAATCCTATGTTAAGTTGGATTTCGAGTGATATTTATATTATTTTTTTAGTTGAAACATGGGAGCATGACAAGTCTAAGATCCCTAACACATAAGCATTTGTCTTGTGGTCAGCATGGAACAAGAAGTCCTATCACATAGAGATTGGAGGCATAGCTTGTTACATAAAGAAGAACATTTATCCTCACATTCAACTTAATAAGATAGAGGGTATGTGCAAGCTAATGATGGTCTCTCATGACGCATTAGTGGCAATGCAAATATGGAAAAACAACAATCTGTTAACTTGGAGAGATTATTCAAGGTACTTTTACAATGAATTTGAATATGGTGTACAAATATGAGACTTAGGATATTGAATTAGGTTTCTGAATATACAACCTGTATTCATAGAAATTGTGAATAACTATGTGAAATTTAATTTTTCCTAACAATTGTATGTTATTTTTCCAACAAAATATAAGGTATGTCTTTGTTCGTGCAGGTGTGGACTACCTTAATGATGCAATTTCATTCCAAAAACTTGTATAGTTGCAGAGAACCCATTGTTCTATTGCGGTGTATTTTTTGAAAATTTTTGATATTAATTTTGTATATTTTTAAATTATGAAAGTCAATATATCCATAAAATTACATTGCCTTTTATTCATGCAAGTTAAGAGGGTCTTAACATGATCAAAATAATTTCTTTTCTTTTAGATTGTAGATATCGGTCTCTTCTAGTACGACATACAACTCAATTTAGAAATGGTTAGCAGACAAAGCATTATAGCATAAATAAAAGAGGTATGTATTCTAGGATTTTGATATATGCGAAGACAAAAACATATTAAAGATAGTAAACAATATTAATTTTAAAAAAACATATATTTGGAATCTACATAGCCAACTCTATCTATGTTTGTATTTTCATCAACAACTGAATTATGTAGCCTATAGAAATGTAACATAAAAAACAAAGATATAAAGAGGTATTCAAAAAAATGGAGGTTTTTATCTATTTGCAGACCAAACCACTAGGTTTGTCATCTCGAACCTAAATATAATACAACCAACTCAACAAACATGTATGTTAGATTTGTCACTCCTACCCGAAAAAAAATTGAAATTCTAAGGAATGCACAAACACTTTAAGAACGCCCATGCACTCAACCATTATGACAAAGAGGAAAGTGGAGAGTGGGTCCCCCTGTTGAATGCCCCAGGTAGGCAAAAAGGGCTGGGAGGGAACTCCATTAACAGTAATGGAAAAGAAGGTTGAAGATGTGAGCTTCATGATCCAAGCTACCCAAGTGGTCTCAAATTCAAAGGATTCGAGGAGGGAGTTCATATATTGCCATCTTATTAGATCAAAAGATTTAGAAAGGTCAAGTTTGATGAGCATACCTTGGGTGCGAGTTGACTTAAGTGAGTGAATGAACTCATGTGCTAGGATGACATTATCCATGATTTTTCATCCCTCCACATAACCTGCTTTCTCTTTGGATATGATGAAGAGAAAGATCGATTTGAGTCATAGAGATATTACCTTTGTGATGATTTTGTATATCATGTTGCAGAGGGATATGGGTCAGAATTTTTTTGGATGGGTTACTCGTTCTTCCTTTGGGATTAAAGTAAGGAAGGTGGCATTGAAGGCTGATAGAAATTTCCTAGAAGTTCTAGATTCCAAGACTACTTGCGAGACTTCTTCCCAGATCAACGACCAACAAGAGTGAAAACAATTTGCTGTAAAGCCATCTGGCCCCGGGGCTTTACCTGGTGGCATCTCTTTAACTACTTGATGAACTTCCTCTTGTGTGATTGGTTGCATCAGTGTTTCATTTTGTTCTTTTGTGACCACGGAGGGGATGTACCTAGTAATATTTCATATGGACAATGTTCAATCCTTTATAGGCTCAGTGAGAATATATTTGTAGTATTTTGTCAGTTCCTCTTCTATGCTTGCATGACCCAGAATGGGGTTACCCTGGTTGTCTTCTAGTTGAGTGATTATATTGATGTATCTCATGTGCACCATGGATCTGTGGAAGAACATGGTATTCTTTTCACCTTCCTTAAGCCATTGTATTATGTATTTTTTCCTCTAGAGTATTTCCTCTTGCTTATTTCTCTCCTCTAGTTCTTCCTGTAACTGATCTTCCTCCTTTATCGAGTCTGTCGTTCTTTACCCTGAAATAAAGTCCTGATGTAGTTCCTCCAGGCACTGCACAATTTCATGTTTCTTCTGGAGGATATTACCAAACACATTTTTATTCCATATCTTTAGCTTCCCTTTGAATTTTTTTAGTCTTTACTGGAATTTATACATACACGTGCCATGGTCTATTTCTGCCTACCTCCACCAAGTTTTAGAGAGTTCTTGAAAGTCCAGGTGGGTGAGACATAACTTTTCAAATCTGAAGACCTTGAGTTTGGGTGTGGCACCCGTGTCTAACCAAAGAGAAACTGGTCAGTTATTTGAACCATCTTTTGGGAGGATGTTGGCCTCAATGATTGGATCATCCAACAATAATGATTCAGAGATGAGGAATCGATCTAATCTACTTGCAACATGTTGGTTCTCAGATCTTTGGTTGGACCAAGTGAAGTTTCCATTTCGAGTTTCTATGTCTATCAAATTGAGTTGATCTATTAGGTTTCTGAACTTACCATTGTCCTGATCCAGCCTCTTTGTGCCTCTAGTCATTTCCTCCAGTGTAATAATGATGTTGAAGTCACCCCCTATTATCCAGTGCATTTATCCGAGCAACGATCTGACTGTAGCTATTCTGCGCAGGAAAATTTATTTTTCTTGGGCACTTCGCGGTCCATAAATGTTTGTAATCATCCCCTCTTTGTTAGATTTGATGGCCAGTGGACTGTGAGTGTACCCACTATGGAGAAAGGTTGATCTATGATAACTGTGATAGGGTTCCATAAGATAGATAGGCCCCCTTCATCCCCATTTGAATATGTATGAATGGAGTTGCAATTCCTCCAACAACGCTGGAATATGTCCTTTGTGGCTTCTCCGACACATTTTTTTTCCTATAAGAGGAGAATGTCCAGATTCTCTACATGAATGTTGTCTCGAAGGGTCCTTTATTTAGACCTTCCTTTAAGCCCTCTAATATTCCAGGTGATCATATTCATCATGATGAGTTGGGAGGTGGATAGAGATACCCTTCCCTGAGTCGTTGGATCTTTCCGGAGTTGATCATGTAGTTTCCTACTTCTTTGATGAGTTGATGTGTTTATTTGTGGCCATGAAACATGCTTTTCCAGAAGGTATGTCTCAACTCGGAGGTTGGGTTTGAGGATATTCCTAGTCGTGAGGTGGCTCCTGCGGTAGATTCAATGAAAACTTTATGCACCTTTCTGAGTTGTTCTATTAGGATGGTTTGCAGCTCCTTTTGGTTAAAGGCTCCCTCTAGTTTCTCCAAGTCTATATCCACTACATCTTGTTCATCTAGTTGCATGAGGGTGTCCCCCCCATCCTCTAGCTTGTCCTCATTCTGCTGGGATATTGGACCTATTTATTGGTTTTATTCTTTGGGTGGTTTTGGATGTTGCTTGGTTTCCCCCTTGTCCTTATCCTAGTTTCCCTTCTTGTGTGGATTCTCCACTTCTTCTTCCTCTGGGATCTAGTTGAGGATGTCAAAGGAATTTCTAGTGGGGATTTTTTGAGTGCTTTCTTGATTTTGTTTTTCGGGGGATTGTTTTTTCCTTCCTGTAACCATGGTATAACCATCCTTTTCCTTCCCCTCCCATGCTTTTGATTTTTTATCGTTCAAGGGATAGTCACGGAAGAGGTGACAATGCTCATGACATTTTCTGCAACGGAAGGGGATCATGTGCTCATAATCCATGGTTTGATTCCAGTCCTCATATTGGTATTCTAAGGTTACTGAGCCTGGTAGGGCCTTCAATATATCCATGTATACACATATTCTAGCATAGGAGGTGTATCTCCTCTATTTTGTTGCCTCTAAGGATTTTACATGTCTTCCAACTGTGTTCCCTATTACCATGAGTATTTCCTCCAACCAAAATTCTCAGGGTAGGGAATATAGTCTGATCCAAACTGGTGTCAAGGTGAAGTACTCTTTCTTTGGGATAAAGCGATCCATCCAGAACCTGAGGAAAATCCCTATAGAGTTGTAAAAATATGACCCATTGTCAAATATCTTGTTTGTGTCCTCTAAACTGTAGAGGATGAACATGGAAAACCCCTTGGAACTGAGTTGAACTGTGTAGTCTCCCTTGGGGTTCCACCAATCTTTGATCCATCACATGAGGTCTCTTTCTAATGGCCATAGGCCCATAAATTTTTCTATGAGAGCATGCTCTCTCATGAATTGGGTGTGTTCCCCAACCCTAGTCGCGTTGATAGTGTACCTAGGAAATTTATCTAATTGGGGAATACATTTCTTTGTTTCCCATCCATGAGATACCTTTGGATAATATGTGCTTAGTTCCATTTCCATTTATTTGTTGAAGCCCTGCTCCTTGGCTAGGAGTTGTTCTTGCATGTGGGGCAATGGTTCAAAAGTAGGTCGCTTGGCTCTCGTTCCTTCTCGGTCGTTCGCGACCACATTCCTGTAGGAGGGGGATCCCCCCCCCCCATTCCTAGGTTCATCACCAGAGATCAGAAGCTCTGACTTGGTGAGCCGTTACAGTCTTGGGTGTGGAGGCTCTGTCTGCAGAAGGGGGTCGTCGCATACAGGGTTAGGGTTTTCCCTCGTCAGTTCCCTTTGATGAGAATATTTTAATCATTACATTAATTATAGTAATGTGGGATTATTATTTCCTTTTACCCTCTTTATTTTCTACATATACATCAAGTAGACACATTTGCATGATCATCCTTGTGCATTTCTATCTTGTAAAGGGAGGTTTCCCCCTCAAACAGGGCTTCTCCTTCATTCACTCTTTTACTCAATTTTGATATATTATATTTCTATATTAGGTCATTTTTAAGTTTTTTTGGCTAGTTGGTTCAAAAAAATTGGTGTCAAAATGGATGATCCTTGGTATTTCTCTTTCAAACAAGCCATCTTACCATTTTTTCTATAACATTTTTTTGGAATATTTAATTGAGAGAAAACTTCAACATTGATGGAGGAAAGACCGAGGTATCTAAGGTCAAAATTTCAAAATCTTATTCCCTATATTTTTTAGAGATACAATCTTTGTAAATTAGGATATTTGTGTAGTCCTAAAACTAGGCTTAAACAAGTGGTTTCAGTAAAATAACCGTAGATGAAGCTTACAAGGTATAAATTGTCCTTCGTCCATGGAATTAGAAATAAAATGGATCAAGGTGTTTTAAGTCCAAATTTTAGAGGAAAAATAAAAATAGGGATAGTATGGGAGTCTGTACAAATTCTTTGATTTGAAAGGCCCCAAAATCAACGAGTCTTAGGATAGCGATCATCACTTTTGATTGTAAACTAAAAATTCAGTGAGCTCTATGACACTTGAATAAAACATATCAAGATGTTATATTCCAAAAATTTAAAACATATCGAGGTGTTATAGGACAAAAATTTAGACTCATAGGGACAACCATTTTGGAGATACATCAAGTACAAGGTTAGCCTATAGAGTAGTGCCCAAATAAAGGGACTAAAATGTATGTTCACTTAAAATTTTCATAAATTTTGATTGGAAGGTTCAATTGAGTTGATTGAAAATCCATTGGAAAGATAATTTACATGGTAGTATACCGCTATTTTTTTTAATAATTTAGGATAATTGTTTAAGGTTTGGGAAATTGGAACACAATCATATGCCAACTTTTATCCTTAGTTGTCCTAGGAAGGTGATGAATATTCGTGTCTAGGAATAATAATCCAAATGCAACATCTATAAAGGATTCTAAAGACACATCCTTGATACAAAAGGAGAATATATATATGTATAATTTTAGGTATCAAAGTTGGAAGAGAAAATAAGGAGCATGGGAACTACAATATAAAATAAAAAATTGAACTCCTAAATATGGTAAGTGAAATAGAATTCCAACAAGGTTGTGAATTGGGAAAAGGGAGCCATTATTGGATCTTTATCATAAACCACCTAAAACTCTATATTTGGTGCCGCCTACAACTCTATATTTAGTTCTAGCATTTTTATTGGTGATGCTTCTAAATGAACTTAGTAAATTAAATCAATTAGATCAACTATGAAACCACCCATAACCTTTACTCCCAATACTATTAATGAAATAATGGTAAATACCTAATTTAAAAATGATATCAAATATATATATATATATATATAATAAATTTTCCTTGAATTGTAATTAAAAACAATTAGTTCCATTTAGTGTGATAAAAAAATTTCACTAAAGAGGGCTTGATAGAGGTCAATGTCCACACAATAACTTAAACTTACTAGAATTTTTACTTTTACTTGCATACTACTATTAAGCACATCATGAAAGTTTTGCTTTATTACTTGCATACTATTATTAATCGCATAATCAAACATTGTTTACCATATGTATCATGTGATGAATACAAAAAAACAAAGTTGCAGAGCAACAAGTCCTTGGTAAAAGACAAAGCATGTGTATTTTTTTTTGTAGGTTGTGTATTAATAAAATTATTTTGATTTCAAAAATATATAGTCAAAGTGTAGATTGATAGAAAAAAAACAAATTAAATTAGTTCACTCTATGCCATCCTCTGATATTAAACTTGCATTTCCTACTATTTATGACCTCTCAAATTCCATGCCAGAGATCAATGACTCTAGAGATGATGTGGACAAAAGCATACTATTGCATTGTATTTCGCTACTATAGAACCAGAGTATTGCATTGTATTTCGTTGCTACAGAACCATAGTATTATATTGTATTTCGTTGCTATAGAACCATAGTATTGCATTGTTAGCAAAAACAATTTTAATATCTGAAGACCTATTTTGTTAATTTTAAACTTTCCAGTGGATTAGGATGCCACACTCCAAGTAAAATTATTCCACTGAATTGGCAAGCATGTGCTATGTAAAGATCACTTGTGAACTATCGTTGACAATCTCATTTCATGTAGCTTATATCCTTCTACTAGAAAACTCAACTGTAATTAGTTGACAATCTCATTTCATGCAACTTATATCTTGGTACTAGGATGAGCTATAATTTATAATCTTCTTAATATAGATATCACCGTAATAGGAATTATAAGCATTATAGTTTTATATGATTAATTTTGTGTCTAAATATTATTAAGAAATTCAAAAGTATTCCATAAAGTTAGTTTTAATATTTTAGTAGACATTTCAAATTCAATTATATATATTTTAATTATAGTTGTAGATCCTATATCCCAGTTTAAACAATTTTTAAGACTCCAAATTAATTTTTTTGTTCGACTTATATCTTAGAGACAATTAGATTTTGAATTTGAATGGTGGATTGACATATTCTTTTTTAGTCACTTCAAAATATATGTGCTAACAATACCAGTTCATTTAACAACACCCATTCCATGTTACAATCTTACAAATATGTAAACACATTTGCCTAGTTGTATGTAAATAAACTCCCTAATTTCTATAGCTTGAGTTCACAGTGATGATATCCTTTGTCTATGAACTCCTTGACTTGTATAGCTTGAATTGGCAGTGATATCGACTGAAGATTTTGTATGGAGATAGTGTTGCAATAAGAAAAACAATCATAAAAAGTATCAATGTACCTGAAAATCATGAATTTCAATTATACATCAAAACATTAAACTAATTATAATTAATTAAAATATATAATTTCAAAGAAATTGATTTCTTTAAACCTATTATAATATATTATTTCAAAGAAATTGATTTCTTTAAACATATTATAATATATTATTTCAAAGAAATTGATTTCTTTAAACAAATTATATTATTGCTATATAATTTCTCAATTTATAAATATCCAATTTCTCCTTAGTAAAAGGTACGTCCATTTTTTTAATAATTTAATTTAACATATTATAATATATTATTTCAAAGAAATTGATTTCTTTAAACAAATTATATTATTGCTATATAATTTCTCAATTTATAAATATCCAATTTCTCCTTAGTAAAAGGTACGTCCATTTTTTTAATAATTTAATTTGCATGTCGTTAGCACTATTGTCATCCACCTGTCCATGAAAAAAGTACATGTGAAAGTCAACCACCAAACTCTTGAATGTCGGTGTGAGGAATCATACCTTAATTTCCAGTGCATGCCTCCATTGTTTCATGATGCCATGGGGCCTTCTGGAAAAATAGTCCACACGTCGATGAAAGAGGAAAAAAATACCAATCATGCAAGAAAGGAAACTGAAAGTTACAACAATGACCATAGAAGTGGACCAAAGATACTGACAGTGCATATTCATGGCGCTACTGGATCTACGGTATAGGTAGGGGATGTTCCCTTACCTCTTTCACTTCTTTGAATTCTTGGTTACTTCTGGTGAATGAATATCAACCATTTCTTTCACCTATGCTTTTGTTTACTACTCAGATGCTTCCTTTGCTTCTCAATCCCAATCTTTCTCTTTATTTGCATATATATATATATATATATATATTTATCTTGAACTAGAATTTCTAACCATGATGGATCCATAAGTGAATCAATTCAATATCCTTAAATTACACTTCCTCTCCAATTGTTTAAGAAATCTATGATATGTGCAGATTTAATTTAATAGGTTTTTTTAAAACATGAATACACAGATCATATTCTTTAGTTAGGAAATGGATCAAACGAGATCCAATAGCATAGTGTGTCTGTGAGGGTTCAACAATTTTGTCATTTTTCTCCTTTTCATCCAATATGGTTGGTTCACATAAAATTGAACATGATTTTTTTATACTAGTTAACAGTAAAAAACTAAACCATATCTTAGGCAATGGTGGGGAGCCTCCCAAAATTCAGTCCTTTCACATGATTTGAATTTTCTATACTAGTTGAAAAACAAGGGCAAAACCCAAGTGGATCCTCCCGAACTTCATATTCCTTTCAAATGATTTGAATTGAGGGATGAGGCAACCAACGTGAAATCAATACAAGGGGATAGATTGGACGTCTCTACGTAGTTTGTTTTTACTCGTCGATCTACACAGAACATGATGGAATATGGATTAGGAACAGAGGTTAAAATTCAATGGAGGAAGAAACTTATAGCTTACTTAAAACAAAATAATTTCAAGGAAGTAATTTTATGTGGTAGAGATCTCGGTCCCATGTCAATTTTCCGATTTGTAAAGAGGATGGATTACAACAATCCGCTAAATCTACTTTACGTCCTCTCCACAACTAGAAAAACAAATAACAAAAAGTGTTTTTTGCATCCTGAGTGATTGTGAGACTACGGGAACTGGTATGCACTACGATATTTTTTTTATTGGATCTTAAATATTTAAGAATACACAAAGTTATACATGTAAGGTACAATGTCTCTGCAATTTAATTATACTTGCATCTGTGTTTACATTCAGAATATTACAGCATGTTTAGACAAGCTAAGTAATCTTTTTCAAAATGAATTTCAGAAGTAACAATGGCTCGGGAAGAAGGCTTACCAGATTGCAGATGAGCCAATGATTCCATCAAGAATTTATCTTCCTTTTTTTCAGAAGATTTAGACGTATGGGAGGATTTGGAATTTCATTTGGTATTACCAGTTTCATTATCGTTTGCAGCAGCAACAACATTTAAAGGAAAACCTTTGACTGGTGACTGTAGGTCAAACCACGTTCATGATGTTGCACTCAAAAAAACTGAGCCCGCAACATCTCCATTGAATCAAACTCTAGACTGATTGAGGCATCAATGGAATTTTCTTGGCCTTACTCAGCCTTGACATAGTCTTGATCGGTATTGCATGGGAATGGGAGGTCGATTGTTGGAAACGAATTTTTCATAGGAGTAGGAGGGCCCGCTCCTAGACAATAATTTTTCATGGACTTAACTGCCACATCTGACACGTAACAAAATATTATACGATGGCTATACCTTAAACATGGATAAGCAGAAACAAATATTTAATGTTAGTGGATTAATGCTAAAATTAAATCTAGCATTAATCTACCTCATTGTAATGATGTGAAAATATATTATCCATTTCCTAATTTTGAAGCGAAAAAAAATCATATAAATTGTGCCTTGCCTCGATATGAGGCCAAATAAGGCCTCAAATCCTCCTATTAGCTAGAATAAAGTGTCTATTGGCTAGAATAAAGTGTTGTAAGTATTCGACAAACCAAAAAAAGGTGTTCAATGACATTGAATCCTAAAACTTAGGCCTATACACCTTGGTTTGCGTGTGAAACTATTAAAAAACATATTGTTTTTACAATAGTCTCATTGCTATACATGAATTTTGCATGGACTTAACTGTCACTGACACATAAAAAAACTTGATGTTAGTGGATTAATGCTAAAATAAAATATATCATTAATCTACCTTATCATAATAATTTGAAAATATATTAGATATTTTCTAAGTTTGAAGTGAAAACATTTCATATAAATTGTGCCTTGCCTCCATATGAGGCCAAATAAGGCCTCAAATCCTCTAATTGATTAGAGTAAAGTGTTGTAAGTATTCGATCGACCAACAAAAAAGTGTTCAATGACAATGAAGCCTAAAACTTAGGCTTATACACCTTGGTTTGTGTGTGAAACTATTGAAAAATAAAAATGGTTTATAATACTCCCTTGTTGGCTTACTTCTTTTTTAGTTGACCCAGGTTTTGTTCTCAAACATGTTTCCAAAAAACCCCTCAAAACTATTGTCCCTCTTGGTAAACCAGAAGGAAACACTGTGCACATGGTTCTCAACACAGTCTCACCCAAGATAGCTTTTATGGGGGACTGCAATAGTCACGTGTTTGCAGTCTAGGAATGAGTGGGGATTGTGGTTGGGTTCTTTCTCCCTTATACATTATTTCTTTTAATCGTTCATATACTTCTATTACTCATTCATCTATAACCCTATGCATGCATGTTGATATAGCTACTTTAACCATTCATTCTTAAGGTAATGATCAACATAAAACTAAAGCATTCAACAACAATCACATAGAAAACAAGGTTTATCATGGTTCATCCCCTCCTGGGGCTACATCCACAAAGGTCTAGCTTCTCTACTCTTTTATTTATTCAACTGCAAAATCTTGCACTGTGCGCATTACATCTTCAGTAATACAATCAAAATGAGGGTAAGTACCCTCTGTGAGGCTGACTAGATCACACCATGCTCCTCAACTTATGACCTAACCCTCAAGGAATAACGTATTCAACTCTTAATACAAGAATCATAATAAAATTGCTTACAATTATCGACTGAACTCTTGAACCTAATGAAACTCTTTCCTAGACCTCCTAGGTCCTTATTTATACTAAATTATAGGCTTATCGTCGTTACAATATTTGTCAAAAACCCTAACCCTATCATGTTTAGGCATGTCTGCCTACGCCCCATGTTGCTTTTTCTCCTGCATGTTTTTTTTCCTTCTTTTACCACACGTTGTTTTCCTGCCACCTATTGTGCGCGCTCCAAAATTAGGTCTTTCTCTCCAAAAATAGGTCTTTCCCAAAAATATATTTCTCCCAAAAATAGGCATGCACCCAAAATATAATTTATTTCCAAAATAAGCATGCGCCCAACAGGCCCCCAACACTGACATGTGGCTTGTCCTAAGCCAATCATGTGGTGCACACTCCCTGTATAGCCTTTTACAAGCTGTGGAAATTCTCTTCTAGTTCCTTTCCTTTTTCCGTCACCTGTGCAATTTTATCTATTAGCACCTCGACTATCTGCGATATTATTTATTCTTTTAGTAATGTTTTTCTCTTTGAATGTGCATGCACCATGCTTGTCTTCTCTTCCTTTAGTTGCATAATTATTTGTGTTGCTTGTTCCTAGAGGGGATCCAACTGGGCTTTTCTTTCTTGCTTATTCATATGCGTTGTCTTTAACTCTGTCTGTAGAGTCTTCATTTCCTGGGTGCTCTTCAAGTGCTCAGTAATGCTCATGGTTTTCTTCCATTGTTTCAACTCCTGTATGGCAGTGCCTATTTTCTCCTCTTGTTGGTCCAATTGTTGGACTTTTTCTTCCTCTTCCAAAATGGTCCAAATTTGTGCAGTTCTGTCGAACATTTATGTGACTTCTCTTGCTTACCTTTCCATCTCCACTATCTAGAGTGAAAATTGTTGTTCTCGAACATCAGGAGGAGTCGTAGGATTAATTTTTTCTTTCAGTTCCTCGATTTCCTGCCTATATCCCTCAATCGTTTGTGATTTTTTTTTTATATTTTCCTCTACACTCCTCTCTGGTGCTTGGGTGCTATATGGAATGTGGTTGTATACCATTGTTATCTCCTGCTCTAGCTTGTCAAAGCATTATTTTTCCTCCTATTTCTCTGAGGTCAATTGGTTGCAAGTGATCTATAACATTTATGTGACTCCCCTACCCACCTCTAATTTAGTGGCATACGCATGGGCTCTAGATCGTACTTCTTGCATTATACTAGGCTAGAGTCTCTATAGTGCCTTGGTGGGTATCTATGCCATGACTACCTCAAAATGGTCAATTTCCCCCATGGGTTTTGGCGCAGTCTCTTGATCCATTCTAACCATTTTCCATGTGACTGTGAATGTATCCCTGCCTTACACTGCTAGTTGAACTATCTCATATCCCTCTTTCTTCATAGGGGGTCGCTGTGTCTTTTCGTGTTGTTGCATTGTGGCCCACGGGACTGCATGAATTTGTAATGTTTGTATAGTTTCATGGACTTCTATGAGTTTTTCAATGATCTCTTCTCTTTGTGCTTCTGCAGCGCACACCACCTCTTCCCCCCTGTCCTATACCTTGTCCTCCATGAACTCAAATCATCCTATGTCAAGGTGATGACTAGGTCCTCCTTCATATACTTCATCTTTTTGTGTGTCTCCTCTACTTGTGCAGAATTCCTTTTTTTGTGTGAGGGTTGTGCCCCACTTGACATTCCTTGTACCCTTTCCTTTCCATCTTGAAATGTGTCCCCCTTCTAATTGGCATCCTGTTGAATGTCTGTCCTGGGATTTTTTGTTGTCCTCCTTGGTTTCTTTGACACTATGCTGCTTCTCAACACTTGATTGTGCGTTGCAACCTTCCTAGTGTTATCATTTGGGCACTTCATCTTTGCTAAAGGACCCGCCTCGGCCTGCCCCTTAGGTTTGGTGGATTGCATTGCGGTTGGATTTGTTGTTGGTTTTTCTACTGGCATCTTCCACAACGCTGGCCAATCTTTGATTATCCAGTCAATCTCTTCCTTTGTGACATAGTATTGCATCTCCAACCATTCCTTATTTGGATATTTTGCGGCCATGTATTCCTGGATTCCTTAAACCTGGATATCCCTTCAGTTTCTTGGACCACCTCCATAAGAATGTGCCACACATTGGTTGTGCATTATTGGTTCTCTTATAACAACATCGCAAATACTGCGTTATTTTCCTGTTGATTTTTATTGTCCTTGGCCTTCCAGAGGGACTCATATCTGGTCGCATATCACTTTCCTTTCCTATCCATAAATGATGAAAAATTTAGCTCTTTCCATCCTGCCAAAGCTATAAGAATAATGAGCCAAGAATAATGGATCTTGGTTCCATTATCCTGCACGCCTCTACAATCGATCAAAAAATGGTTTAGGAGGTAGGATGCCCAACTGAACATTACTCCCTTTGCACACTTCGTGGTTACTGCGATGACTCCTATTGGAGCCTCTTATTTCCTACACTTCCTCAGCAGCTTGACAACCATGAGCTTGTTGGAAAACCTTGTCATTTTTTCATTGATATCTCTAAGAACAATACCCTTATTTCCTCTGCTGGTACCAAATTTTTCCTTGACGAGCTCGGTGATCTCCTTCTCATGCACTTGTTTGTCCAAGTACTCATCTGGTTGTGTGCCTATTGTAGGTAATCCCGTAATTCTGGTGATCAATGACACATCAAGTTGTACCAGCCTATTCATCCAAAGGATGCCACCATGTACCTGGGCTAGCAATTGTTTGATGCAAATCCCAATATTTTTACCGCGCCCGAAGTGCGGTATGTCTAGGAGGTTCATTATCCCGGATTTGTAAAGCCCTGTTATCCATTGTGCAGGATCCATGATTGGTTTTCCTCGGGGTCGAATTTCCCCTATGTTTGATAGGTAGGATTCCTCGGCCAAATATGGAATACCTTAGTTTAGGTACTTTTCCAAGCATGTCGTCCACATTGACCAGTTCATCTGGGAGGTAGGGAAGTGTAATGTATGTGGCGTCATGTGCCTTTCTTTTCTGCATGACGACAAATGGGACATCGTCTATTGTCTTGACATCATCTTCTTCCCCTTTGGAGTCTGGTTGGTTGGTTATGTCCTCGACCACCACCTCCCCTTTGTCGTGGCCTTGTTGTTGACCCTTCATTTCATCAGGTTTAGCCGATATTTCATGATTAAGGTTTGGAATATCATCTTGGGTCCCAAAACTCTGCCATACTTCCCCTTGTGCTGCTGTCAATCTTTCCTCCTCAACCCATGTCGGATTGAGTGACTATGTCTCATACGTGGTGACATCTTGTTAGAAACCAAATATCAATATAGCATAGAAAAACCTCAGAATAAGTACTCAACGCCTGGAAAAAGAGAGAAATTCAGATAATAATCCTCTTCGAGGGGGAAACCTCCTTATGCCCACATAAATATTCAATTACAATATGATTCCAAATGAAAATGTCTCCTTGGTATATATAGGAGACGAGGAGGTATAATTACAACTAATGGACTAAAGACGACATAAATAAAATGACATTACTAATGTAATATTCCCCAATTAAGGGGTAATGAGCCACTATTTAGGGCTTAACATGCCCCTCCCCTTGAGACAAATTTTGTCCGCAATGCTTGAGTAACTTTGGATGCTTCTGTATAAAAGACTCATCTTCCTAAGTGGAATCTTCAGCCGGTAGTTTCCTCCATTTAATGAGATACTCTGAAATGGATCTATACCTCAGCTGGCGAATTATTGTGTCAGTGATGGCTTCAGGATCCAATATGATTTTTCCTTCCTCATCAAGTTATGGAAATATAGTTTGAACTAGGATCTTGTCACCTATAACCTTCTTTAAGCATGAAACATGGAAAACTGGTTGTACTCGTGAAGATGCAGGGAAATCCAATTTGTATGCCATAGTACCAATATTTTGCAACACCTTATGAGGGCCATAATACTTTGGTGATAATTTATTATCCTTCTTGGCTTGCTTGAGGGACATCTGTTTGTATGGTTGTAGTCTTAAAAACACCCAATCCCCTACTTCAAATATTCTTTCACTACGATGTTGATCTACTTCTTGTTTCATGCGATTATGTGCCATGGTCAGGTTGTCCTTTAATATTTGGAGAACTTGTTTTTGATGCTCGATGTGATTTTCCACTGATTGAACCTTATATTTTTCTTTTAGAGAAGAACTGATGGAAGGAGGGTGGTATCCAAAGAGTGCCATAAATGGTGTCATTTTTGTTGCAGTATGAAAGGAAGTGTTATACCACCATTCTGCCAAGGGTAACCATTTGAATCATTATTTTTGTTTATTAGAGACAAAGCAACGAAGGTAGCCTTCCAGACATTTGTTCACTATCTTGGTTTTTCCATCAGATTGAGGATGATAGGATGAGCT
>SNQJ01S0092884.1:10477-27977 GCA_010110895.2 Picea sitchensis | reverse complement strand
GTGTGCATCTCAATGCAGTCTGCACATCTTTTTTACCCGAACCCACGCAAACACAGTGAAATGGCGAGACCAAAAATTCAAGTTGAGTTCTCTAAATTAGAGCCTCAATTATTGCATCTGAGGATTGGTCTGGACCGATTTTGACCC
This sequence comes from Picea sitchensis, assembly GCA_010110895.2. Taxonomy (NCBI): domain Eukaryota; kingdom Viridiplantae; phylum Streptophyta; class Pinopsida; order Pinales; family Pinaceae; genus Picea; species Picea sitchensis. The sequence goes on along the minus strand of SNQJ01S0092884.1, from coordinate 27,830 downwards.
TAAATTGGTTTGAAAGAAAGCTCTAATAGCCTAATTGGGGAGGAATTTGATCCAACTCCCCAGTGTGGTCGTCAATATGTTGTGCATGTTTTGCCACTTGGGTGAGCAAAAATAATGCACTTAGTTGCCTTATTAGGCCAACAAGACAATACAAAAAATGGTTAGTTGATTAGTGGCTCAACTAAAGAGAAAATAGAAAAACAAATAACAATAAAATAGAACTAAACTAAGCATGTATAAACTCAAATTGATGCATGAAAGAGACACAAGAAATAACTACCAATAGGATTGATCTTCGAATTGATAACACCTAGGAAAAGTATGGGAACTTATGAGTCCCCTCTTCCTCCTTGGGAGGGCTCTTGAATCCTTTAAATACAAAGCTCTCTTCTTCTAACAATGGAAACACAATGGTGAAGACTTGATTGTCAAACTTCTCAAGAGGAGAGAAGTGGAACAGTTGTTATGGATGCTCAAATAGCTCTACGAGAAAGATGGCTTCTCTGAAACCAAATGAACAGCATGAAAAATTCTTCTCTTTGTTTGCATACCTTGATCATGTATTTATAGGACCAATGCAATATTTTTCATAACTTGCTTGTAGTGTGAATGGAATCCCTTTGAAGGTACTACCCATCCCTTTAATATCCCCAAAGCTAGATTTCAGGTTGATTTTTGAATCTTGTCATGGTACACTTCGACTTGGAAGTGGTTGAGTCCTGACCAACTACATTGATGTGCCATTTCCGCATCAGTGTGAGTTCTTGTGGAGAGAACCGTGCAATTTGCGCAAATGGAGCCGTGTTGGCCTGCATAGATGTGTGCAAGTAGGCTTTGGGAATTTTTTATTGAAATTCAATGACTATTTGTATAGTTTTGATTGCTTGTTGGGTAGGTTTTGTAAATGCTTGAGGTATGATGATTGATATGTTATGTTGGTACTTTCTTCATCCATTGCCTATATTGTCGTGAACAATTTTTCGGTGATAACACTTGGCCTGATGATTGTCTGGAACCATTCTTCAATGTAGATAATACTCATTTGATTCTCTTCTTCTTCCGTACTGTTGGCTTGCATGTCCTCCTTTATCATACCCTGTAGATATTTGAACATTTGGTTCTTGCACAAAGTATCCAGGTACAAACTTGCAGGAAATTCTTCAATGTCAGGTTCCAATAGTTGTCGTCCATAAAATACTATCCACGACTCTTTGATCTTGTCTCCATATTTATAAGGAGAATTAGGGAAAGCTTCTAGACATAATTGTTTCTCATGGAACTTTTGATCTTCTATTTCCTAGAATGCATGTGTGTTCATGAATGCTATCAGAATTTGCTCCTTCTGAGATGCAGAGATGTCTCCAATTGTTGATAGGATTTGAAAGAGTTCTTGGAGTAGCATCTTTCTTTACTCAACAACTCTTGAGCATCTTTGAAGGCACCTTGATGTTTGATAATCCTTCTCTTGCACATGGATTAGTGAAAAGGGGGGTCTTTTAAAAATAAAAATAAAAACTACAACTTCTATACTAAGCAAATTTGAAATCAAAGCATGTACTTGGACACCTCATGCTACTAAGACCCTGTTGTCACCAAGTTATCTGTTGGCATGAGTAGCTTTCCCCTTTCCATGCATCAAACTTAAATAAAATAACTAAAAACAAAATTACCAATGCCTATTCCCTAGAAACAACACCAAAAGTGTCACGTAATTCAATTGCTTAAATTGTTGTCCATTAAATTATCAACTAGGGAGCTCTTAAGCTTGTGAGATGTCGAAAAAATATATGCAAGAGTAGGCAACTAACTCTAAGCTAAGCAAGATGAATAAAAAATGTCAAGAACAAGAATTAAAATCAAATGATTTTATGTTGTAGGTCGAGTCCTATGGCTTCCCGTCTATCTCTTGGATTCTCAGGGTTAACAAAAATTCAAATCTCTAATGCACACCACACTTGACTGATCACACTTACAAAAATGAAAAGCTACAAAATTCAACTGAGCTCAATGGACTTATATTTCAATAATTAACCACATTCCTTTGGTTGACAAGCAAGAGCATCAACTGGTTTTGTGATCACTAAAGAAACTCAACCTTCAACGCCTAACTCTGTAGGGAAACTACACTTGTAGGAATTGAAATTGTAGAAATGGAATGCTATAGAAAATGAAATGAGCAATTATTGAAATAACATCACACAACATAAAGGAAAATACGTGGGAAACATATACCATAGAGGGGGCCCTACCTCTCTTGGCATATGCTGTCGAGAAAAACTACAATAACGAACTCTTAGTTTGCAGTACAAAACTCTTTATTCCAGCATCCAAATGATTACAATGATCCTTCTCTTTAATATGTAAATCTATGCTCTATCCTCTCCTTCAACTCTCTAACTCCCTAACTATCTCAGTTGAATGATATCCTATCATATTTATGCATATAGCTTCTCCTTCACAAAAGGAAAAGGAGTTACAACAAGATAAGATTAGATCCTAAACAAGTGGATCTGCAACTAGCAAATCCTAGATCCTAAACATGTGGATACTTTCACCACCAAATCTTGGATTTGATCTAGGATAGTTTGAAGAAGATAATAACATCGTAGTCCATGAGATCCATGTTCCCAAATTCATGGACATCGACCACAACTTGGTCAAACCACTTAGCTACCGAAATGACAAACTAGTTACCAGAATGACCAAATTTGCAAATCTCAACCATACGCCTCTTGTTGTGCATTTTTGTGTGGATATTCCTCTTGAGTCACCTAAATGACCCTATTCTTCACAAAAGCCATGTTTTATATTTTCGAGATTCCTCTTAGTCGCTTCATAAATGATGTGGAAAGTTTGACTACCAGAACTGCCAACAACTACAAAATTGCCAACAACCGTTGAATTGCCAACAACTGTTGAATGTCACAAGTAAGTTAGGAAACCACAATACTTACCCTAAGTAATCATCAAAGCATGGGAAATCAATCATTTTAGTGTACATATTCCACGTGAAGCTCATATAGGGTAGAAATGGACAAATGTGAAAATATGAGTGATAAAGGGAACGAGGATGAAAGGGTAAAGTAAATGAAAAATGACTTAATGGCATCATAAAATGTGTTATTTCTGAGGTCCAACAATGAGCGATGAAGTCATCCTTCATAGAAAAAAAGAACGATTCTCTTTACCTTTAGATCAATATGTGTTACAACGTCTTTCTCTAAATGCTCCCAAATCTCAGTTTCCTCCACAAGTATATGTAGCCTAAGCTTCCAAGGATGAAATTGGAAGTTTCATCTAGCCTGTCACACTCTCTAATTCCAATAGTAGACATCTATGCAAGATTTGAATCCACCTCAAAACAAAGGTCAACAAAAATGAAGAAGAACAATCCCTTCTAGGGCTCAGATGCTTCTCTCAAGTGTCCAAGGGTTTTACACCCAAACAACCTATACAAGGTCATCGTACCACTCCTAGGTACAATGTATTTGAAATACCAAATCCCTCTTCACCAAAAGAGTGATTTCAACAAGAAAACTCAGATACCTTGTAGAAATTTCATGAATTGAGGTTTCTTTTGAAAATTCATAAATTTCATCTCTTTAGAGGTTCCATGGATCTAGTCCATGTGAATTATCAACTTTAGGGATGAATTGAAATATAGACTACCACAATAAACAATGGACAATATTTCACTTCACATCAACCCCAATACACTAGGCAACCCGAGAGAGAATATTCCAAATATATGCCAACGGGTTTCAACCCTTTAGGGTGATATTTTCATGCATGAACTAGATCTAAAATCATTGCAATTAATGCAAATTTACGACAACGAATATGTCCTATTGTCTTCAATATAAATGTCAAATTCCTTAACAATGTTAGCCTTAACTCATGTCAAATCAATAGGACATGTAAGTGTCGAAATTACTAAACTATGAAGGCAACGGTAGTTGAAAATCAAATTTGCAATAAGACACTTTTGAATAGTTGAAAACTTCATAATATAAATAAGAGATAAATTTTAAGTACATACTCTTAGCTTATCACAAGCTAGTACAACCCTCCAAGTTCTCTAAAACCCCAGCTATGGAAAACATAAAAAAACCTTAACTCCACCAATGATACCCAACAAGTTGGAATCACCACTAGCAAGTCCTCCATGGCCTCATGTTAGGTGTATCATCTTCTCTTCCTCCTCAACAAGTATAACTTAGGGTTTATCACCAAACCTTAAATCTAATTCCTCCTTAGGGATCAAACCCTAGCTCTAGACTTCAAGAATTCTCTAAGAAATCCAAGTGCCTAAAGACAAAGATGGATAAAGTTAGAAGAAGATTGAACAAGAGAAAGAGAGAATAATGCTCATCCTCTTACATCTTTAACCCAAGTGTAAAGAAGAATACGCACAAGTGCATGATTGATTATAATATTGATTCTCTCCTTCCTCTATTTATATGAGAGGTGAGGGAGGTCTACAAGTGGACCTACTACATTACAAGAAACCTACAAGACAAAAGTATCTCCACACATGTGAAATGCTCTACTCCAAGTGACACGTGTCAAGCTTTAAGGTGACGACAATTAACAAGCAAGGCTCCAAGGCATCAATGTTACTCCTTAAGGTCCAATGGTCCTCTTGCAAGGCTCCAAAACTCCAATGCACCTCCAAGGTCATGTGCCTCTTAAGGGACCACCACACCTACATTTCCACTTCCTCGGCCCAAGCATCGTCAAGTGAAGTGTATTCCTCGATGCAAGGAACCAAACAACCCCATGTTGTCTATGGCTCAATGTCCTCCTCCAACATGCCCAACATTCCTCCTCCAATGCAAGACACCTTGTAAGCAAGCAACCTCCCTTCATGTGTTGGTTACATGAAGAAGTCACCAAGCTCCATAAGTTTGCAACACTCCAAGGAAAGATGTCATACAAGTGTCCATGCAAGGTCTAGCAACTCAAGAGTAAGCCACCTCCAATGTGCAATTCCGTCATGGAACACCAAATTTCAACCATGCACTATGCACCCCACATGTCATGAAGCACCTCCAAACATGGTGTAAACACTTTTGGAGTAACCCCAAAGCTAACAATTTCCAGCATCGGGCCGTGGAATGACTAGATTTTATTATATCAATAACAACTATACTCAATTTTAGCTACAGACCACAAAATATATAAGGTTTTGAAATTGATCTAGCTTCCTATTTCCTTTTTCCGTATAAAGACGACTATGAATGATGAATAAAAGAAGTCCATCTTGGCCTTTCTAGAAAGTGTGCAACAAATGTTGGGATGATTGCAAAACCATAAGAAAGAACTATGAAAGAACTTATGTTCCATTGTGATTAATTTGAACTCTTTATTATCCTAACCATCCTAAATAATTTAAAATTTGCAATATCCTACCAAGTTTCAGAGCTACACTATCTTCTTAAAACTACACATATTATACTATGGATAATTATTTGTAAACAACAAATGTACTCAATTTTAGCTACAAAACGCACAAGATACAAGCTTTTTGAATTTGCTCTAAATTTGTATAGAGGGAACATAAGAAATGACTTTGGAACATAAGAAATGACTTTGAAAGCACCCTTAAACCTATGTGAAGGGTAATTGCAAGACCACAAGAAATAACTATGAAAGCACCCATAAACCTTTTTTAAGAATTAAATAGTTTTAAATTTGCACTATCTTGTGCTTAAAATGTTTGCCAATTTTGAGTTCTCACCTAAGACATTTCCAACACAGGACTGTGAAAAAACTAGCTTTTATTAGCTTCAAATTGCACATATTATGATACACATGGTTGCCCATAAACACCAAACGTACTCATGTTTAGCTGCAAATCACAAAAGGCACAAGCTTTGGAGAGTCAATTTCTTATTACCTTTTGTACATAAAAATATGACTATGAATGATGAATATAGGATGAGGAGGATGTTCATCTTGGACTTTATGGAAAGTGTACAAGAAAATTTGGGAAAATTACAAGACAATGAACAATGATTACATAAATACACATGGACCTTTGTAAAGGATATAGAAATCAACAAAGACAAATCACAACAAACTTCAAGAAAAAGAGCACATAGGGAAGATGAATGGAAAAAAAAGAGAAAATCACAATAAACAAAGCAAAAAAGAACAATGATGTTAATAAAAGCCGACAAAATATCATAACAATATTTACACTCTCAACGATATGGAAAAGGAAATTGCAAATACCAAGGACCAAAGATGCCATTAAGCAAGAAACTTTTATACACATCAACCGGTAGTACAAACAACTCTAATAAAATTAATGCAACAACTAATTTTAATCTTCTTCGAGACACAAACAATGCAACTTTAACAATTGAAACAAAGACAACATTCTAGCAATTCAATCCCAGTTGATTCCCCACATCCCTTGATCACTACAAGGCAATGGTTCAATATCACTAATGGGTAAATAGACTCCCAACAGGCAAGAAGACCACATTAGCCAATTGAAAATATCACAATACAACATCAAGCATTTAAACCACCTTTTGATGTCAATCCATCAAAAAAGGAAGATTTTGCTTATGCAAATCAATCATATACAACTAGATAAGTATGATATATGACCTTATAAAATTTCTACCTTGGAAAGGAAAAGCTATGCACAAACATCACTCTAGTTTCAAAACCAGGTTCAATGTCTTTGGGTGAACTAAATCCAACACCAATGGATGACTGTAGACATGCATACTATTCTTGTTTAGTTTATCCATTGCAACCAACCATGCTTGAGTCTAACCTACAAACTTTAGGCTTAGGCTCCACAAAGCTTAAAAGCTTCAAGAAATAAAAGATGATAGACAACAATTCACTATTGAAATCCCTGGCCAATAATGTTGTCATAACACTCAAGCACATTTTTTCACCTTATACATAGGTTGTTTCAAAGCAAAGTAGAATGAGACCTGCACGACTATGAAGTAAAACAAAAAAGCCACAACAACGACACACAAATACAGGGCGGACAAAATGTTTGAAATGTATGTTAGTTAAGGCTTAATAATAAGTACACGTGTAAAATTTAATTAGACACAATGGTTACAATTTTATCCACTAGATTGCCATCAAAAGCATTGACCCATTAGGAAACCAATTTTTGTATGGTGCTTGAGCAACTCTTTGTTTAGGATTAATAATTACAACAAAAAATACAGACAAGGACAACCTTGAAATAGAAGAACATGACCTATTGGAAACCATGTAAACAAGGCTCTGAAAGTTATTCTTGTCTTGTGCTATTTCTTCCTCGTTTAACTATCTAGTAATACCGAACTCATAGACACTCATTGGGAGATTTGCAAAAGGCAAACACAATATGGCCATAACAATTCACTGCTCAAACCATTGGCTAGGAACACCTTCATATCACTTAAGCACATTTATTTCCCCAAATGCACTTTGCTTTGAAGCAAGGAAAAATGAGACCCAATTTGCTTTCAAGCAAAACAAAATAAAATCCCAAGCAATGTCACATAACAAGTTCAAATTCTGTCCTAGTGAAGGCTCAAATTAGGTAGACCTGGTATTAAGTTGTTCCACTATTAATTTGATTAATTACAACAACCCAAGCCAACAAAAGTGGAGTTGCATTGCAATTTTCAAAAGAGTAATGCAAATGCTACTGGATAATTTTCTAAGTAGGGAACGAGCGATGACTCACCTATTTTGTAGGTCAATCCCTTTGAAAGTTGTATGGAACTATTTCCAGTGTCTGCTATGTTAAAAAACCTCCACCCAAAATGTTTAGTTCACTGGACAATGGGAATGACAACACCTAGACAAGAGGTTGCCAATAGAGTTGACAACACAACAAAGCGATGAGGCCAACAATGCATGGCTATGAATAGCATCCTTTATATATTAATTCCTTTCAAATATCTTTGAAATTGTTGGGAACCATTGAGAATGACAACACTCATATACCAAACACAAAAACTGATTAATTGCAAAGCCAAAACACCAAATGAGAAATTGTAGGAGCAAAAGATCGAGAAAGACAACATAGATATGACAAGCTATCAACATAATTGTGAGCTCAACAAAGCAAAAAGAACATAACCATCTAGAACTATTTAGGACCAAAGAAGCCTATTTTATAAGCCCCCCAAAATTGTTGGAAACCAGTGAGAATGACAACAATGGTATACCAATTACCAATAATGAATAATTGTAGGTTTGAAACACCAAACGAGTGATTGTAGCATCCAAACATCTAGAAGGGCAACACCCAAGTGACAAACCATGATCTAACAATACCTTTCAAATCTCTATGACTGCAAACCATTGAGAATGAGAACACTTAGGAAAATTTATTCGATGGCAAAGAAACGAGAGGGAAAGAGCCTCTACAACCTGGGAAGAATTCAACACTCCAATCACCAAGAATGAGTAATTACAGGTTCCAAACACCCAAAAGGACAACACCTATACAACATATCACAAACAAAGCTTACAAACTAACAAAACAACCAACATAGCACTCGATGACCACAAACTCATTGAGAATGACAACACCTAGGTAATATCCTCCACTACAAAGTGACAAGAGGAGAAAAGCCTCCATGGACAGGTAATAATTCAATACTACACCTATCAAGAATTCAATCTCCACCCCTTCCTCCCTACAACATCCTTAATGGTAGGGCTATAGTTCCTCGAGTTTGGTGGGTGCTTAGCTTTTTTCCCTCGATTTTTCATTGCCCCCAACTCTGAGAAGTAAAGGGATTAAATGTCGAAGCAACACTCAAGAGCTATTGAAAACTAAAAGAAACAAAATTTTCATTTTTCTTAGAAACCATATTAGTAGTGAGATTTTGGAAGACTTAACAAAACTTTGGATTAAAAAGAATTTGCCTATATGTAGGGAGGGACTAATCGACATAAGCGATTGTTATAGTCTTGGAGGGTAGGGACCAATGTTTTAAAACTCAATCAACTTGGATTTAGACTCAATCAAGTTGACCCCCCATTGTATAGACTCAGTCTTCAAAACGATCCAGGGGATCGGTTAAGTACCAAACCAGTTGAGTCGTATACTGACTTGGCCGATTTAATACCAAACAGATCCAACTCGCCCGAGTCGAACCAAGTTGACCTGTCACAGTTCCACAGTGCATAGATTAAGCATAAAGTCATTTAAAAAAATATTAAACCTAGTACCTAATTTCACTTACCCTAAACCCTATTTATAAAGAAACCCACCCCCTCTATTTGCTTCACACCTCTCTCATTGAGCATTTGGATTTTTTGGAGCAACATTGATCATGATTTTGATGCAGATGACAATGACTCAGGGTGGGTTGTTTTGGATGTGGATCCACCAGTAGTAGGCGTAGATCCATACATGGTAGGCAATAACACTACTTGACATAGCCGTGCAACCCGTGCTTCTACTAGTACTACTACTATAGTTGTAAATGTCCCTGAGGAATCGAAAGATTTCAAAGACTCTGAGCTAAATGTTGATGTCGAGGATCCCATTTCCAACAATGACGACGCGTTTAATGATTGATCACGTTGATCAGTGATATGTAATAGACTAATAGCTTGTAGCATGCTGGTTTTTGGACTTTAGAGACCATTTCAAACTTCATTGGTTATGTGTTTTGATTCAAATATGTATTGCACTCCGTGTCATTTTGATATATTCACCCTTATGTGGTATATACATGAACAAAGTTCTGATATTTAATGATTTGGAATCTTTAAATTAATTCTTTACTAAAAATAAAATTTTAATATAAAATTTTATTTTTAGTAAAGAGAATCATACCATGCAAGTTTTAAAATATTAATAAGGAGTAAAAATCACAATTAACTAATGATTTATAATCTTTAATTTTAATTTTCTTTTATGTATTTTTACTATTTAGTAAAGTGATTCATTAAGCTTAAACGGGTCCGAGTTTTAAAACATGGGTAGGGGACTAAAAATCACAATGGCTTGGAGGAAAAACATTATCAAGGCGACTTCGATAGCGTGGGCAGGAATTTGCATTGTATCAGAAGCATTATATACATACTAATAATATGTAGATCATCGTAGGATTTCACAGACAAAGTTACAGTAGCGTTGTATGTGAAGTGGGTCAACATGGCCATGACCATTTTGCCGAGTCGCTTACACGGGCTAAGCGTGAAGACAATGAAAGTCCAAAGGATGGGTTTGTCAGATCTACCCACTTGTAATTCCAAGCTAAGAAGGAAAGGCATTGTATCAACTTGCTGCAGCACTCCACCTGGCAGGCCCCAAAGGTCGCCATACTCGCATTTCTTCAATGATAAGAGTAATATAATACTTGGTCTATATTCGCTCCCCTTCATTTTTATTGCATATGTGAACAAATTCGAGTGTTTGTATGGGCAGATATGCTGTTTTGGGCGCTGGTTTTGCGGGCATTTCCGTGGCTTGGCATCTGTTGCAGGTCTTAATATTCTTATCCCAAATGCCTACTTTAAAAAAATTATAATATGTTCACTCCCTGTTAGAAGCGATAGAAGAGCCTCTGGAATGGTTGATAAGGGACCTTATTACTTAAGGTTAAATATGTTAAACTTGGGCCCTGCCTGAAAGCCGGTTCAACCAGAGGCAGAGCCAGCCTGTGAATGGGCCGCTCAGCATGTATTGGGGCTCATAATTGGATATAAAACAGACTTACATTGTCGTTTTCAATTCAGTCTTTCTCTTGGTATTTCCAACCTGCCATTTTTCTGGCTCTTCACGCGTATGTGGGTTGTTAGAATGAACCAAACGTTACATTTTCCTTAGAAAACTTGGTTGGTTATGAAACACTGTAGGGCGTGTTTTAGGTCAGCCAGGGTTGGAGCCTATAGTATCATGCATGGTAAAAGGAAATCATTTAATGCACAAGCAGCTAATATTATGTCTAGAATATTTAATGAAGACCATGATGAAAATGAAAGAGGCCTCATTCGTCCAAGTTATGGTCTTGTACAATGAGAAGCCCACAAGGGGTGAGCATACAATCTAAATTTTGATGGAGCTGCAAAAGGAAATCCTGGAAAGCCAGCTAGTGGACGGGTATAAGAGATGGTAATGGGGACACTATGGTGATTTACATGGAAAATATAGGGACTTACTGTTAGCTTTTTCGCTTGGGAGGTACTTCGCATGTTTGTCTTGTATGTGGAAGTAACCTTGTACCTACACTACTGGACACTTGACTTTGTAATGGGTTTTTATAAAGTTGTGATAAAGTGGTTCTTTTATGTAAGTGACTTTTTAATAAAATGTACCTTCTAATATTAAAGTGACTTTTTAATAAAATGTACCTTCTAATATTAAAGTGACTTTATTTCATAAATTGCACTTATGTTATAAAGTGAAATTGTACTTTAATATTTTAAGTGATTTATTTTGGAGAGAATGAATCATGTCCCTTGATCTTGTAAAGGCAAGATTAGATCTTTGCCATTGGATTTAGGGTTGGAGAAGGTGAAGGGTCACTTTTAGATTATAAGAGAATACCTAGGGTAGTGTGCAAGACAATGAGAAGGAGTTTGAGGGATTTCTGAGATAGCTTGAGAGAGGAAAGTGAGGGCAGCAAGAAGGATGCATTTCACACGAGAGATTGGGCAGAAATCCCAAGAGAATATTTCTGTGTGAGAGTGCTATAACTTACTGCTGTTAGAGGGGCTGTACTGTACGGATCTGTACAGTTCGTACTGCAGAGAAAAGGGCACAAAAATCGAGGCACTGCTTGGCATGATTTTCAAGGCAATTTCTGGTTTTTTTCTTGCTGCAGCAGGGTCATACATATCAGGCCGTACAGTTGCTGTTTGGCACAGATTTCAAAGTGCTGAAAGAGGGCAGGGCCGTACAACACTACAAATTTTTTGGGCATGTTTTCCAAGGCAGAAAGTTGGGACAATTTTGGGTGTTGTAAGTTATTTTTCTCTTTCTAGAAATTGTATTGCTGCTGCTGATATATCTTTCCTGAAGCTAATAAAATCTCTCTGTCTCATTGAGTTTTCCCACATTGGGGTTTTCCCTGGCATTGCCTGAATTTCTGTGTATTTCATGGTTGAATAATTGCTGTTCATTGTGTTTATTCCGCTGCAAAAGTGCTTAGCAATGTGTATTTCTGCTTATGGTATTTTTTGAATGTGGGTTTGTACATATTAGAGTTCATTTAAGACAGTTATCTCTAGGTTGCTAAGTGTATGACAAAATTTGTGCATGCTGATTTTGTCATTTAATTTTCTACATGGTATCAGAGCTTGGGCTCTGAGTGACAGTGAGCAGTGAGATTTTTGGGCAAGGTTTGAAGGGGGAAATCTGTTGTTTGTTTTCCTTTGAATAGTGACAGAGAATATGGCTGCATGCATTAGATTTGAGGATCGGTTGGATGGCATTTTCAACTATTTGCAGTGGAAGGTCCAGATGTCAGCTGTTCTCAAGGAGAACAAGGTTAGGAACTATGTCGGTTCTGTTGTTGTGGCTCCCACAACAGATCCTGTTGCTTTGGATTTGCATGAGGTAAAGGAGGCCAAAGCTCAGAGGATCATTCTGGATGGTGTGAAGGACCCACTCATTCCACATTTGTCTGAGAAGAAGACAACTTATGAGATGTGGGAATCTTTGAAGAATTTATTTGAGGCTAAAAATGCCAATCGGAAGATGGCCTTGAAATATACGCTGCATGACTCGAAGATGGCTAAGGGTGAGGATATTGCATCCTATCTTACTCGACTAGCCCAAGTTAAGGATGAGTTAGCTACAGTGGGAGAGATCATCTCAAAAGCCGAGTTGGGGAGGATAGCCTTGAAAGGCTTCACAAAGGAATGGGATATCTTTGTGAAGTGTGTGGTGGGTCGAGAAATTTTTTCAGATTGGAGCAGGTTGTGGGACGACTTCACTCAGGGGGAGATCCGGACGGGGTCTCATAGCAGTGGTTAGAAGGAAGACAGAGTTGAGGAGAATGTTGCTCTTGCTGCAAAGGGCAAGAAGAAAGGAAATTCCGGGAGGGACTTGAGTAAAGTCAGATGTTATTGTTGTAACCAGTTGGGGCACCTTGCTTCTCAGTGTCCTGAGAAGAAGAAGAAGATGAAGGAACATGAGGGGCTTGATACAACTGCTACAACAACCATGGGGGACTTTTCTACCAAGTTTGCTAAAGACTTTTCTTTGGTTACTCTAGTATCCAGTGTCGGTACTGGAGGATTTGGGGGTGATATCAGATGGATTGTTGACAGTGGAGCCTTTTGTCACATGACGGGAATCTGGCGAACATTCCTTATTATCACAGAGATAGGTCCTGACCGATTGGTGGAGAGTGAAGGTGGTATGGCACGAGCTGTACGTGGAATTGGAAGGGTTAGATTCCGGCTCGAGTATGGAGGATTCCTGGAGCTTGATGGAGTTCTCTTTGTTCCAGGGTTGAGGGTTAACTGGCTCTTAGTCTCAGCCTTGGAGGATGTTGGATATTGTACATTGTTCAATAGGGGACATGTATTTATCTACAGGGAGGGGGTGGACCCGATTGAACCACAACTGATTAGTGATCGTATGGATAGGTTGTACATGTTGCGAGGACAACCTTCAGGATGCGATTCAACGTCAGATGAGGAGCAGGAGGCTCCTAAGACTACGATGGGCCCAAGGATTCAGTCTTGCATTCTGAGAGAAGAGAGGGAGTCTCTTCTGAGCACCGACAGGAGGCTCAGCTAGTGTGATCGAACCGATGTTCAGGGTTGAGTGGATTCTCCTATGAGCTAAGGGTTTAAAATAGCTGTGAGGAGGATGTCTTCTGGTTCAAGTTCTGTGTAGGTGTTGAGGATGGCTCCAGGTTCAGAGGGAGCTCCTACTGAGAACAGTGTGATGGGACCGGATGATGGTGATGGAAGCGAGTACAACCCTCGCTAATAGGAAGTGTTAGCTTGTTAGCTCGGGAGGTACTTTGCATGTTTGTCTTGTATGCGAAAGCAACCTTGTACCTACACTACTAGACACTTGACTTTGTAATGGGTTTTTATAAAGTTGTGATAAAGTGATTCTTTTATGTAATTGATTTTTTAGTAAAGTGTGCCTTCTAATATTAAAGTGACTTTATTTCATAAGTTGCATTTATGTTATAAAGTGAAATTGTACTTTAATATTTTAAGTGATTTATTTTGGAGGGAATGAATCATGTCCCTTGATCTTGTAAAGGAAAGATTAGATCTTGGCCATTGGATTTAGGGTTGGAGAAGGTGAAGGGTCACTTTTAGATTATAAGAGAATACATAGGGTAGTGTGCAAGACAATGAGAAGGAGTTTGAGAGATTTCTGAGATAACTTGAGAGAGGAAAGTGAGGGAAGCAAGCAGGGCGCATTTTCCACGAGAGATTGGGCAGAAATCCCAAGAGAATATTTTTGTGTGAGAGTGCTGTAACTTACTGCTGTTAGAGAGGACGGACTGTACAGATCTGTACAGTCCATACAACAGAGAAAAGAGCACAAAAATCGAGGCACCATTTGGCACGATTTTCAAGGCAATTTTCGGGTTTTTTCTTGCTGCAGCAGGGTCGTACAACTGTTGTTTGGCACAAATTTCAAAGTGTTGAAAGAGGGCAGGGCCATACAACAGTACGGATTTTCTGGGCACATTTTCCAAGGCAGAAAGTTGGGACAGTTTTGGGTGCTGTAAGTTATTTTTCTCATGCTGGAAATTGTATTGATGTTGCTGATATATTTTTTTTGAAACTAATAAAATCTCTCTCTCTCATTAGGTTTCTCCACATTGGGGTTTTCCCTGGCATTGCCTAAATTTCTGAGTATTTCATGGTTGAATGATTGCTGTTCATTGTGTTTATTCCACTACAAAAGTGCTTAGCAATGTGTATTTCTGCTTATGATATTTTCTGAATGTGGGTTTATACATGTCAAAGTTCATTTAAGACAGTTATCTCTAGGTTGCTAAGTGTATGACAGAATTTGTGCATGCTGATTTTGTCATTTAATTTTCTACACTTACATTAATAATCAAGCTTAGATGAGAGCCTCAATGGGATTGAAATTAGGTTTGGAAAGAGTGGATATTGAGGAAGAGTCTCAACTCATAATCAGGCTCATGCAAGATTTGACTTGATCTCGAGAATGAAAGCTTGGAACCCATAACAAAAGGGTCAGAGTGGTATCTGTAGACAAGTTGAAATTGGATACCATCTTGTCAGAAAGACTGCCAACGAAGTAACAGATTATGGAACATCAAGGGGAAAAGATGATAATCTTAGGATTATAATGATTAAGGGGGTCAAAGAGTTGGATTGAATGGGAAAAGAAGTCACTGAAGGCAATTGAAAATGATGAAATTGAGGGTCCCTAGGAAGATAACGTTTTGGGGGTCTAACCCCCAAGTGGATATTCAAATTCTAATTAGAAATAGGAAGGCCCCAAACTCTAGAAAGAAGGGCCTCGACAAATTCAGATTTCTGATTGATGACAAGGTTTGGAATCCCCTTGAAAATCTAGGATATGGTGGTTGGCATAAATGAGCCTTAACATCAACCATCTGGCATCCACCAACCTTCCACAGTTACCATCCCAACCTAGTGACAAGTTGGCCTTGAGGTTGGAGGGAGCTCCTTTGTCTATTCATTCCCACTCTCGTCTTCAAAAATTCTTTGAGTTTGTCTACTCTTACCCTCATCTCTGGCAATTCTCTGAGTTTGTTTGAGCTTGGGCTTGATTTTAGAAGCTATGGTGGAGTAACAATAACCCTAAGAGGAGCAAGGGATGATTGGTTAAGTGTTTGGTGGTGGAATTGTCTATGAGAAAAGCTTCTTGCGCCATGTTGAGCAAAACATTGAAGATAAATTATTATAGTGCATGATGTGAGATGATTATTCATTATAGAAGATAACCTTGTGTACATAGATTTGGACATAATTGCATAACTCCCCAAAAGTACGAGAGTATGCCATAGCCTCTAGTTACTAGCCTAAGTTACATTAACTTTATAACTGACCTGTTAATCCCAATGAGCAAGTTAGAGTCTCCCAATAGCAATCAAGAAATGAACTTATAATTTATTCGTTAATTATATACACAATTTAATAGAAAGGAAATGTAAAATGCATATACCAACACTCACTTGACACACTGTTTTTTAATTGGAGAAAACCCTTATTGGAATAAAAACTCTAGATCTATTATTGAATTCAATTGGCTATTACATTCATTGTTTTTTTTTTCGCTAAAGGGGTTGCTACCCTTTCATGTTACAACAAAAGTTACCGCAATAACTATTGAGAGACAGAGGCAGGTCCTTCGCTAGTGCATGATTTGTCTCTTTGTACCAATCTTTGTCAAACTTGTCTATTTTCTAAGTCCATTATGTTACTATCGCTGCGAGATAAGTGCCCATTGAACTCTTTTCAACTATGGACCTATGAAACATACATTTAAGTGTTCTAGACTCCTCTCAATTATCTGAATTGAACCTTGTGCTCTTCGAATCTGTTGGTTCTTATGCTGATCAACTAAGTCACATGACACTGGGGCATGTGGATACGAGTGTCCGACATGGGACACATTGACTCTTGAAATGCGACATAGGGGGCACACACATTAAAAATTAAATATACTAAAACAATTATAAATACAAAAAATGAAATATAGACATAAAGATCCAAATGTCTTAGAACATTTTCAAAATATTGATACAACTAGTTACGACATAAAACAACAAGAAATTAGAATTTCCAATACACATAAAATAGAGGTTTAGAAGTTAGAACCATAAATTGTAGTTTCTCATTAAGTCATTTGATGTTATCAAAACAAAATATAGTACATGGAGTCTGGACACTAATACTATAGCCTATAGGTGGGAATTCCAATGGCACATACAAAATAGGGTAGATACTAGAATTGTAGATGGAAGAATCTCATAGCTTGTCAGTCCTCCTCCTCCATGTCAGAATCATCAAGGTCACCACCATTGCCACTGCTCTCTCCTCCATCCTCCTCCTCTATATTGAATCCAAGATCTACATTTGTTGGTGTGGAGGATGACCCCTCAAGAGGATCGTCATCATCAAAAGTGATCGTCTTTAGCATTATTTCATTAAGATCCAAGTTGGTTGATGCCAACTCAATGTTGTTGTTCAAACCCATATCATCAAAAAATACATCACACATCTTTGTCTTTTGCTTTAGCTACTTGTCCCTCATCCTATATGTAAGACAAAGGTTGGAGTGTACATACACCATTGTCTTTGCTCTACATTACTCAAGCCTGCTTTTCTTCAAAGTTTGCAAATTCTTATATGTGCTCCAATTCCTCTCGCAACAAGA
>SNQJ01S0092883.1:32380-45842 GCA_010110895.2 Picea sitchensis | reverse complement strand
AAGGCGGATGTAAGAAGACCTAATAGAAGCTTTCGCTTCTAGAAGGATCTTCCTCTAAATGCTTCTCTTGATAGACATATTTAGTATAAATAAGGGTCGAGGGTATGAAAACCCTAGCTTGGAGATTATTGTAACAGAGCGCTACTCAACTGGAGTTTGCCCCCTTGAACAGGCTTGTGAACATTGTTTTCTGAATCAAAGTGTTATTTTTGTTGTTGTTCTTATATCATTTATGTGTTATTGTGGAGATTATGCTGGTTATATTACTGTTATTCTGCCATTTCTAGCATTTTATTTATGTTTCACATATTTTTTTATATTTGGTATCTTGCAAAATCTTTTCAAAAGATCAAATATATCATGTGCAGATTTATTATAGATCTAATTATATAACATAAACATCTTAATTATGATAATA
Organism: Picea sitchensis; assembly: GCA_010110895.2. Taxonomy (NCBI): domain Eukaryota; kingdom Viridiplantae; phylum Streptophyta; class Pinopsida; order Pinales; family Pinaceae; genus Picea; species Picea sitchensis. The sequence continues at coordinate 45,424 of SNQJ01S0092883.1, read as the reverse complement.
ATATGCAATCAAATAAGAGGGAAAGTCGCATGCATCTTCTATTGATCAAATGAAAACAATTTATAACTCGCAATTTGATAGCCTCATGAAGCTCTAACTAGATTCATTGTCCAAGCTCTGTGATTAATTTTCCAACATAAACATTTTTTTCTCTTTTCCTCTCTTTTGGCCATGAGAGACCTCCATTATTTATAAGATAGTATATATAAGATCAAAGGGTAGTTTGGATAATATCTCCATGCCCAAGATGAAAATATTCTCAAGGTTGAGCCATGAAGAATAGAGGGTTCAATCTCATCTCACGAAACCAATCCTAAAAAAGGGAGTAATATACCCAGTTGTGCCTTCCAAGAGGGCAAGGAGCGAACAACCAACAACCATGAAAAAAGGTACTGTAAACTTAGGGGAAAAGTGGTATGGTTTAGTGTTTTGGACAATTGATCCCTGGATGATGCCCATTAGGTTATCGGGTGGAAAATAATTGCATAATACTCATAATTTTGAGAAGACATATAAAATAAATACTACATAATCATCTCCAAGGGATTCGGGAATAGATGAAGAAGGATCAACCAAAGGACATATATTGGAAGCACTTGATGAAAAAGAAGAGCCAGAGTTATGATAAAAAATCATACCAAGAAAAAGAGGCCCTGTTGTGATTGTAGAAGTAACATAACATAGAAGCTCAAGAGTCTAGGGAGTTAAAGTGAAACAAAATCATGGATTATTGATCAAGCAAAGTAGATAGACTAGGTTCATCAGTTCATTGAAATAAGAAAAGTAGGTGCAAACATAAAAGAATACGAATCCTAAATTTTATGAATAGAAGAAGGTGACAAACATTTCCATTGATCTTAATGCAGTCCATCTATTGTATAAATTCGAATCGCATAGACAAACTATAGAAATGAAAAAAAGGGATGCCATGATTGATAATTTTGGAATCAAGAAGCTTCAAACAATAAATGATAAACTTAGAATTCAATTAAAAAATAAAAAATTGGCTACCAGGCATGTGGCATATAAGATTGGAGGAGTTAGAACAATGGATAATAGAACTAAGAGCTAATCCAAAAGATGAAGCATATGTACAACCACTAATAAAATCCAAGGACACATAGATACATGCATTGAATAAAAGGCTCAACATCCCAGGAATTGATCATGTACAAACTCTAGAACTATAGGCAGTTGAGGAAGAAAAGGAAAAAAACTTGAAGAAAATGATTCATATGGAAGAACAAATTGATTTGTGTGTCAATCAAATTGAAACTTTGAAGGAATGATCTCATTCATTACACTCAGCAGAATCATTTGATCCAACAATAGAATTGTCAAAGGAATTGACAGATTTAAATATTAAAGGAGGTAAAATTGATAAATTGAAGAAAACCATTGTAACACAAAATGAAGAAATCAAGGAAAAAGACAAAGTTATTGCAAAATATCAAAAGATGCAAACAGAAATGGACCAAATGAAGAATAAATTGTTTGGCAAGTAATATGTGATAGGGGTTGGACATATCATTTGGGATGATATCATTAATAAATCTATTAAAATTTGGGATTATTTAAAGATTATTGATGATAAATTCCTATTGAAAGATGAAATTGATGATACTTTAAAGAAATCATTTCATTAATTAGGAACAAGCCCTCACATTGCTACCCATGTTATTAAGTTCTTAAATTCTAACTCCAGTGAAGTACTTAAAATAAAAGGTGTGAATGGCATAACTACAATGTTGATGGAAGCTGAAAGGATATTTGCAAAACTAAATCTATTGCAGAAAGTATAGAATAAATGCATGTGTGAAAAGAGACATTGATCATTTGGTGAAATCACATTTTTCTGTTGTTTAAATTGTATATTTCAATGCATAAATAGATTCAGCATGCTAAGAAAACCTAAGACACTTGGTTATATATGTAAATTCAACAATCTCTCGACTGATTTCAGACAAAATTAAACAAATAATATACCAAAAAAACAAAACTTAAAATGTTTAAATTGCAATTGGCTCTTATGACCATGGTGAAAGTTGAGGAGAAATCTAGTTTATTCGCCTCTTCCCATCCCTTCCTAATGTCCCAAAAAGCCCTACATAAATATTGATCGTTGGATTCTCAACTGAATCAATGACTGAAGCAAAACGAAAAGAAAGCCATGAGAACTTGGGTTACATTCAACGTTGACAAGGTCAAGGTACTGGTTGGGAAGTAGTATTCCACCCTAGTGAAATCAATATACGGGGACGGTGTGACATACATATATTTATATGTTTAAATATATAATCATGGCAGGAGAATTGGCACGCGGATGCTTTTGAAAGGTTGTAGTGAAATTGCTTAATAATGTCAGACTTATAAATTATGTGAAATTGCTTAATTTTGTTGGTATATCATTTCATACTTTTAAAGGTATGGATTTCTTCTGAAAATCAGGGAACAATGTAAATTTAAAGGTATGGATTTCTTCTCAAAATAGGGAACAATGTAAATGTAAATAAAATTTCTCTGAGGGGCTTTTTTTTCACATATCCCATGACTGGTGTATGTCCTGTGAAGGAGCGTTATTGATTTATACAAAATCGGTATTTCAGAAGCATATTCGAACTCATAAAAGTTACATATTCGAACTCATAAAACTTATTAATTTTCCTCATACCGTTGAAGCCATAATGAAAATATTATATAAATAAAATTAGCCTTAATGAAAATATAATAGAAATAAAATTATAATAGAAATGTTGGGACACAATAATGAGAACGAAATAATATATATATTTTTTATTTTAAGATAAAAAATAATAATCTAAATATTCAATTTGTTAATTAATTTTATAATTAAGAAAATCCTATAATTAAGAAAAATCCATGAAAACCCATTTAGATAAACACTTAGGTTCCACAAAGGTTGAAAATGATCTTGCACGACACTTAGGGAACATCAATTGAATGCAAAGTTCAGTAAATGTGATGGAAATGTGAATTTAATCAAAATCCTATAATTTAGAAAAATCCATGAAAACCGATTTAGAAAAATCCATCAAAACCCATTTAGATAAACACTTAGGTTCCATAAAGGTTAAAAATGATATTGCACGACACTTAGGGAACATCAATTGAATGCAAAGGTCAGTGAATGTGATGGAAATGTTAATTTAATCAAGATATCGGCCTTTGCCCTTTTGGCATATAGGCTCTTTAGGTATCACTAGGTGAAGGTGAAGTCTCACTCCTGGTATCTTTATTGGTACTACATGAACCAAGATCCAAGATGCACTAGTTTTGTAGCGACGAGGGAAATAAGGGATGTGCGCTCTCTCATACCTACAAGACTTTTTCGTGCACTAGATCCTAGTTATCTTGACTTTGTTATTCTCATCATTTAACAATTAAGCATCAATTAACGATATTGCGCATGAATCTTTCAACGTTTCATCAATTAACGATATTGCGCATGAATCTTTCAACGTTATCAATAGAGATGAACATTCATCTGTAGTAAAAACAAGGAATTAACATCATACAAACATGAATTAACATATTGCAAACACTAATAACCATTCCATCATACAAACATGAATTAACAACGTACAAACATGAATTAACATATAAAAAAAAGGAATTAACATCATACAAACATGAATTAACTTATTGCAAACACTAATAACCATTCCATAATATAATTTGACACAGTTAAATTAACATGTAAAAACAAGGAATTAACATCATACAAACATGAATTAACATATTGCAAACACTAATAACCATTTCAGAACATAATTTGACACAAAGTCACTGTGGTTTGGTTCACCCCCTCCTGGGCTATGTTTGCAAAATATTTTCTTCTTTATTATAGTAAAGGGATTTTGCTTGTGCTCTTCCCTACAATATATGTTCAATCTACATTCATGGATTCTTTACATGTAGAACATCCTACAACTACAACTACTCAAAATTCCTCTCTGCTTCCTCTTTTGTCGCTTCCCTTCGCTGCTTTCATCTCTTTCGTCTCTGTTGCAGTCTCTCCCTTCGCTTATGAACTTCTCTCTATTTAGGTTATTTTCTTCATGTTTACTTGCGAGATCATAATGAGTTGGATCTCACTCATGCTTGACTCGTGAGAACTCATTATGAGCTGGATACAACTGATGCTCAACTGATTTTCCCATATTTTGTGGGATCTTGTTCCTTCTTGCCCCCATCTTTTTCTCTTTCCTCTCTTTCTTCTCTCTTATTTATTGATCCTCTTCATTTCTTGATCATTTTCTCTATGCATCTTCTCTTCTTGTTTTTCTCTATTTAATCCACCTATCCAACAGGCCCCTAAGACTCACTTGTGGCTCGTCTCGAGCCACTTAGGCTTATTGTGTTGTTCTCTTCCGTGCCTTAATGCATTTATTGAGGCTCTCCTTTTCTTCATGTACTATTGTTGTGGATTCAACCTCTTTGTTCATAATTTCGTCCACTGTCTACGTTGTCAAGCTATTTAATTTGGCCTCAATGTCTTGTCAAGCGATTTAATTTGGCCTCAATGTCTTGCATTGCTTCTCATGCGGTTTGCATGGGAGCTAGTTCCTTTAGAACTCTGTGTGGATCGTCCTATCGTGGTCGCAACTCCTGTGTGATATTTTGTCGTTCTTCCTTCAATTATTCCACCACAAGGTGTAGTTTCGTGTTAGCCAACAATGTTGTCATTCTTTTGGTTGGTGGGATCATATTTGCGAGCTTAGTGGCTTGAATCGTTTTTTCCTAAGAAACACTTATTTTCTCGTCTAGCGCTTGAAACTCTAGCGTGTTATTCATCTATGTCCACATGTATGTTCCTTCTTCACATATATCTATACACTTGCATTCTAAGTTTTTAATCTTCGCCACCACTATCTGCACAGTTTCTTCTGGTGGTGTCCCTAGTGTTGCGCTCACTTCCAATTCTGTGATCTTCCTTCGAAGGCCCTATATAGCCTTGCTAATGTTCCCTACTTGTTCTTTGACCATGGCCTCTATCACCATCGGTACTTCCTGGACCACCTTGTATAGTTTTTGGATAGGTGCGTGAACGTTTTGTCTATCTGTTCAGCTTCTTTATTCTCCTTCATGGATTTGGTGGCCTTTGTTTCTGAATCAACTTTGTCATTGAAGGATTTCTCAGCATTGCCTTCTGCTTCACTCTTTTCTATGTTGGATTTCTTTGTTAGTTCTTATGCTTCGCTCTTCACCTTTTCTACAAGTTCCACTTGTTGTTCTATTGCACACTTTTCCTGTAGTGCAATGGTGTATTATCTCTACAATTCCTCCTTCTTTTCTTCTGCTTTGGATTGCATGCAACAATAGTGGCCCTTCCTTGATTTAATGCGGTTCTTATGCTTTCATGCCAATAGGGACTATCTCATACGTCCTTGATTGTCGTGACTAGTCCGCCATTGGTATGCCATATCATTGTATTAATGCAGTTTCTCTTACCGAATCCACCCCAATGTCCTGACCCATCCTACCAATCTATCTTGATTTTTGGTTGTTGTTTCCATTTATGGCTCCCCTGCGGATTTATGACTTGTCATTACTGTTGACCGTCGATTTTGTCCCTAATATCTTATTAACAGTATTTTTTGCATTAGACTGTGTGCACTACTATTCCATCACTCTTCCTCTAAGATAATCGTAGTACCCAATCCACTAAACCCTTCTTCGAATCAGACAAAGCTTCTCTTTGGCATCCTCTGGGTGCCCCTGCTTCATACCGCCTCGCTAATTTTCACATTGATCCTTCCCTTGGTCGTGCACAACTTCTTGACCTTCTTACCAGCCTTTGAGGTCATTTTATTAAAATTACTACATCCCTGGAGGTGCTTGTGAAAATTGATATTATACTCTTTTATGGTTTCTCATGCGCACTAGGTTTACTTACTTTATACCTTACTATCGGGCCTTCCTTTTGTCATTCTCTCTACTCTTACATGTATGCAGATATTGGTTTATTTGTGTCTGTTTCCTCCAACGTCATTGTCCCATTAGTTGAGGTTGTTTTCTTGACAATTGCACCACGTATGAAATTTCACTCGGTAATGGTGTACATTTGATGTATTCTTTCCTGACTGTTCATGATGCCATAGCTCTCTGTAACATTTTTTTGTTATCACCTTCACTCTGAGTGGGTGATCTCTGATCGTTATCATGTCTCAACGGATGTTGATCCCTCTAGTGAGTTTACCCCTTTATAATAGATTCTAGTTGTGGTCATCACCTTCACACGCTAATTCGCGATAGTATCGTATTGTACTCCTCGCACATGTTGTTATGTTGGAGAATTGTTTGACTTGATCTAGTGTGATTCTGCTAAGTATTTAAATCTATTTGCGTTCCTTTACTGATAACGAACCGCTGTCATAGTGGTTATTCCATGCCCCAGGTAGTACATCCGTTATGTGTTAACGATATTTGTTGTCCTTGGTTCCTTCGTCGTACAGGGTTGTTATGTGGACATTAAGTTTGTCAGTTCCGTTGAATTTTCACTCGAAATTTCCATTTATGGCAATGGTCTTCATCCTACCTTGCGTATGGATTCTATTTATTCTCTCATTTTGCCTCATTTTTTCTCCTTGTCTATTGGGTCGACATCACCACCTAGGCATGTCCTATCCTTCATCATCACGGGGTTTGTCATTATCTTCCTGTAACTGTCATTTCCTTATTTTTCGTACTTGACATCTCTCACGCTGCATGGACGGGTGTCATTACTATTTCCTACTTGCCATTTATGTGTCAGGTTTATCTGGTTGGGGCAGTTTCCCTTCCTGCATAGTTTTCATTTTCAGTTTGTCTACACGAATGTTGACCTTCCTTGTCTTTACTCGTTGTTCGTAGGGTTTTGATTCCATCTCTGGGCCTTCTACCACGCGCTCTCCTTCTTTTTCATGTACTTGAACATTTCGGGGATCTTTGTCGTCTTGATCCTCTTGAGTCACATTATAATATTCAAGTAATTTATGGACTGGCATAGCAACATTATGTGCACTTCATATCAGTATTACTTTGGTATGTTCTTCTTCGTTGCATATGGATCTTACTTCCATCTTCTTCTTCATTGAATATTTTTTGTTTGATTTCCTGAAGTGTTGTATCTATCGTGGGTGACTTATGCTAAAATGTAAATGTTGTTTTGAACCTTTGACTTATGTAACCCCACTCCACTGTGTGTTTGCGCACTTCATGTTCTAAGTACCAGTTTTTCAGCACTTTCTCAAGAGTATGAATGAACATGTGCATCCATTCCTCCATGGGAACTGCATTCCATTAGTTTTCACACTACGCAATATGCATGCAATATGCTCTATTGGGTTTCTTTCTTTGATATATTTATGTGTTATGTCTCCCTCTTCGTTATTGAATATTATCTGTATTAGTCTCCTGCATTTTTGCCAATTTTCCATGGTCCATTTGTGCATCGCCCACCATCTTGCAGGGGTGGATTTCACTACAACGTCTAGTGCTATCATCCTTTGTTTCTCCGGTACCTGTGCCTCAATTTTTTGTACAAATGTTGTTTTATCTGTCAAGTAATAATACTTGGGCGGGTTGCACAATTCCATTTGAATCCACCATACTGATTTGGTCATGTGTGTGCATCGTCATGTTGATACTTCATGCATCCTCTGCTGCCAATTTTCCATACCTTATTTTGAGTTTGATGTAGATGAAATGATGCTTCTCCAACTCAGTGCGTCGTTCGTGGTGGGGTTAACATAATCATCCATCCTCGCAGTCATGTTGTATAGGTTATCAATTTCATCCCCCTTTGTTGGTTCGATGTAACTCCTTCCTTCTATTGGGTCCAAGGGTGAAATAACTTTCAGGTATCCTACTTCAAATATCATCTCTCACCTTTTCAAGTTGATAATTTCTTGGTTATCAAAGGCCCATTCCAATCTCATTAATGTTGGATATGGTTGGATATCGTCCACAATATTGTTAACTTCAAAATTTATGACAATGCACAGTCCATCTATATTCATGGGTATTCCTGCTAATCTCCCAATAGTTATTATTTTGTATTGATTTGCTAGTCTCAATTGGATAGGTGACCACACTAACTTTGGTTTCCCCATAATCTCCCATGTCTGTTTAGGTAGCATGTTCACATCAGACCCTAAGTCCAATATAAAATTGTCTATGTCGTATTCTCCAATCTACACGATGAACATGAATTCTCTATTGGTTCTTTTATTGTGTAGTAGTTGGTTCACCACCTTCCCTTAGTAGGGATTGCCTTTCCTTGAGAACAATGATCAATCATAGAGAATAATGTATTAAATTACTTTTCATCTTCGACCAACTCAAGGAAGCTTTGAAAAAACATTTCTAAGGTTCTTACCTTATCCAATGATTCTTTGGTTATGACCTAGTCCTCAGTGTGATGCACATCCCCCATAGGTGGTGTAGTTGATGTGTACGTTGGTCATTCCTATCACACGATTTATTTCCTTGCTTGTTTATAGGTCTCTTTCTCTTCCTATGGGTCGAATGATCTTGTAGGTGCTTCTAATTTATTTACCTACTACTCAACATGTTTCCCTCCATTGGTTTCATCTCTCCCTGTTTTGGGGCCTCCACATGTAACGACTGTGAGTTTGGGTCCTTCATCCCTTATCTCAACTAATATCTTCTAAATGTTTGGGTTTTGATTTTGATTCCCTCTAGTCTTCCATTTTTCCAAGAGTTATGTACAGTCCTCTGTTGCATGTTCTAATTCCCTATAGTAAGTACCTGTTGTGCGGGGATTTTGGTAATCTCATGCTAAGTGTCCTGGTTGGTTACACTTATAGCATACTATGGGGCCTCTTCTTCGCCTAAATTTTGTTTGACTTCTCCCCCTATTGAATCCTCCTATGTTTCCTTGATTAAATGCTCTTGGAGTATTATACTACCCTCCTCCTTCTATTGCAACATTCTCCTCCTGAATTCTATACATGTATGTCATGCGCTCCCTCATTAGATCAAATGCATGGAAAATATTTGTCTTCATGTCCCACTGATTTGAAAAATATATATAATAAGCTTCTTGGGGTATCCTGATATTTATGTAATAGTTGGCACTCATGGGGGTTATGTCCCCACTTCTTGTATATCTTGTAGTATCCTCCTCCTGGTAGTGGGTTTGGCGCTGCAACTGCTTAGTACTCTGCAAAGGTTAGACATTCATCTTTGTGGTGACCTTCGGTCCTACATTTGGTGCACCATACATGTTCTCGTTTCTCTTTCCCCTTTGTAATTTATGCCAACTCAACTGTTAATGTAGCTAGTTTTTTATTTGTAATGATCCCAAGCCATTATGTTGTAACAACCCTCCTAGTTAAGGACAACTACTCTGTCAACCAGTGCAAAAAAAAAATTTGTTTGTTAAAGTGTGTGCGCACGTGTAGAAGAAACGACCCCCTCGACTCTACGTTAACACTCGAACCAACAGGACGCAAGTAAGACGAACACCAACAAGACGACCCGACATGTCACAGTGACAACAAGAAACAAACGCCCCTGGACATGAGGCGGGCAACTAGCAACTGTAAGCAGAAACAGACACCAAGGGTTAGGCACAGTAATGTCACAGAGTGAAAGAATCCAACAGTAGAGTCGCAGTAGTGGAACTATGCCTTTAAACAGCCCGAGACTACTGATACGACTCAGAGTGTGTCGCAAGAGTGGAACTGTACCTTTAAACAGCCCGAGACTCTTGATACGGCACTAGATTCCTTCCACCAGATTTACACACAGACATAAATACTAAGCTACAAGAGATGTCTAGATCCCGCCCGACACGAACAGACTACTCAATACAATACCACCAAGTACTACAAAATCAGGGACAAACACGACCTCTACGGGAGACGCAAGTCAGGTGGACTCAATCGACCAACCACTATTGGGACCCGAAGACATCAATCAAGACCAATTGCTCCATTAATTATCATTAACCGACAAAGGCTTATCGTAAGGTGACAACCTATAATCCCAACCCCCATTATTAGTTATACATCATTAGGCACGAGTTCAGGGACAACATTAAACACAAGCGCATTGCATTTTTCTGTTAATTGCCATAAATGAGCAACGACATTATACCCTAGTGGTGAACCCCCGACATTACATTCTCCTTATTAACTTGCCCTTCCTACCCGTTTATTACCATACATTCTAATAACCTAACAACAATAGCATTGCAAAATAGACATTATCATCAACACTTCAATTTAAACGAAGATTATCTTGGCAATTTAAACTCCATCATGAACGTTCAAGTAAACAATTATTAACATTGCGATTGGCCTCATTGTTAACATTGCTACTTAAAACAAATATTAATCTTGCCATTTAACTAGTGTTACCATGGCAAATTAAGCAAATATTAATATTGCAGTGAAGCATTATCTTTAGCATTGTAGTTGATTAATATTATCTTTGCAATGTAACCAAGTACCAAGTTGCACATTAAACCAATATTACCATACTTTCCAATAACCTAACAATAATAGCATTGCAATACCATAAGTTAACATTAGCACTTCAATTTAGCCAATAATAACATTGCGATCTAAACCTCATCACGAACATTCATTTAACAAATATTGACCTCGCAACTTAAGCATCCCCATTAACATTGCAATTTGAACAATTACTCAATATTGCAATTCAACCCACATTAACATTTCAATTACTAATATTCATATTGCAATTAAACATTTAACATTAACCTTCCATTACTAATATGACCGTGGCAATTAACCACTACTTAGCCTTGTCATTCAACTAGTATTAACATTTCCCAATAACATTAATATTACAATTACCCAATAAGTAAACAATTACTTAACATTGCAATTCCACGAGAATTAACATTCCAGTAAATAATATTAATATTGCGATTAAACAACTACTTAACATCGCCATTCCGCCAGCATTAACATTTCCATTAATAATATTAATAGGGCAATTAGACTATTTTTAATTTTGCGAGTCAAACGTCCTCATTGACCTTGAAGATTTAACAATCCTTGTTATTGCAATTTAAGATAATATCATGGTAGTTAAGCCAATATTAACGTTGCAGCTTAAAACAATATTAACATTAGTATTCAATAAGAATTATCATTGCATTAAATTTAAACAACATTGCATTAAGCATATAGCAAGTAATTAAAATCATATCTAAATTAATCACTGCCAACAACCAGTATTTTCATCGCAGATCAACAAATATTAATTTAAAAACACGTAGACTAATTCGGTGGAGGTTAAATTAAAAACACGCAGAATAATTCGGTGGAGGTTAACTTAAAGACACGCAAAATAATTCGGTGGAGGTTAACTGGTGAGGAATTGGCCCAGAATCAATTATTCGTACACATGCAATAAATGCCATTGCAGATCCACTAACCAATTCCCAAGAAGGTGATAATGACCTCCCTACTGTAAACGATGTCAACCAAACTCTGCGGACTAAATCATAATAAGATTTGAATAAGCATTTGCAATAAATGACTGGTTGTATCCACCAACTCGTTCTCAATTAGAGTTTAATGACAGTCCTCCCATTTAGTTAGTAAATGGTTGATTAATGTTAACCAACGCTACCTTGTGGTTGTTTGGTGAACCCTAAATGATTTTAGGTTGAACCCTAAATTATTATGAATAACCTAAAATTCTGAAAATTGAACAGTACTACTAAATGCTAAACCCTAATCTATTCTTTGTTATGAACTGTTGCGCAGGTAAAAAAAAATGTTAATCAACGGATTAACATGCAGATGGGGTAAGGAACTAAGGCGCAGGGACTATGTAAAGGCAAATTAGCATTTCCTAAGATTAAGTCTGCGGTCAGTTTCTTCTCACTGATGTTTCGACGGACTTACTTCGTCTCCCGTGTGAGGTCTTAGTTACTTTTACCTACAGTTTGTATTTGGTGGCTGGGCTGTCTTCTTTAATCCTACCTATTGCATCGATCAACTCGTTGCTGGTGTTTCGATCCAGACGTTAACTCTTTGTAGGTTCTCTCCTTGCAAACGTTTTTACATCATATATATATCCGAGATAATTTGTTCAAAGGTGTAAATTTTCTGAGAAGTGAACATAGCAGGACGCATTTAAACTGACCACCGTCACAGCGCACAGTTGGATAAGACGCCCCAGATCATGGATGAGAGTGAAACAATTAAAAATAAAAAGGGTTAAGACGCCCACAGACACAGCTCGTGATGGAAGGGACGATAAGTCAACCTTGACGCAGTCGCAACATCAAGTTTAAGCGAATGCCAAGAAGAGGTAGGGCGAATTTTACGACCCAGTCAGGTCTAGCAGAGGCGAAGTGGGGTGTCTGGGATCGATCGCCTGGGCGAGGTAGAACACGGGCCATTAAAACGCCCCCTATAAAAAAAATGAATGCCCACGGTAACACACTCGCCCACTGTGCAAACAGAACGAAAACCCACTGCAATTAAATCACTCCCAGTAATAAATTCGAAAACCCACTGCAAATACATCGCCCATTATAATAAATTCGAAACCCAACTATCAAAAAATTTGCCCATGGCGCCCAACGAAATCCACTGAATACAATTCGCCCCAGGTAAATAAAAAAAAACAAAACGAAACCCCAAGAACAATGTGCCCATGGTACAAGAAAACGAAAACCCACTGGGGAAAATCACCCACTGTATAAAACGAAACCTTACAGAGAAAAATATGCCCACGGTACAAGAACGAAAACCCACTGGAAGAAGGAGAAAACGCCGCCCCCCAAAACATCAAACACCAGCAATAATATAAAAATTTATTTTCTCAGCTATTATAACAGTGGTAAATACTTTGTTTACAAGGTGGGTAGCAGCAGTAAGGGTTTCATGGTCACGCCAATATCCATTAAGCTACAACTCACATACACGATTCACACTATATCCATTAAAACTACAAGTTGCACAAGGCCATTAACTACAGTTTATAAATATGCATAGCAAGATAGAAAACCCAGAGATTTACATACATGTG
>SNQJ01S0092883.1:0-32370 GCA_010110895.2 Picea sitchensis | reverse complement strand
GATGGAATATGATGATAAATGCCAACTGGACCCCACAATGCCTCTCAAATACCCATGTACTCGCTATAACATCCATCTGGCTACTCTGGTCATCATAAGTCTCTGCCCTGTGATGATGTCCCAAAGTGGGGACATTACATTATGTAACTAAGCCATTCCACTATTGTCTCTGATCGGAGAGGCTTCCAATTTCATAGCAATTTCCATCACCTCGGGCTGCGACATAACCTATTGTTGTATTAAAGGACCGCGAATGTGAGGTAACAAGACTGCAATGAACCACTCTCTATGTTTCTGATCGGGTATTTGGAATGCTAACCTTTCCATCACATATTTGACCCTATGATCGAACTCCCATATTGACTCAATTTGTACTTTCTTAATCTCCTTGAGCTTAGTAATGTACTGCTACTTAGAAATCGGTTTCTTAAATTATTTTAACAATGCTTGTGTAATCTCTACTAAAGTCCTTGTCTGGTCCACTATTGTGGTTATTTGGAGCTTCATGTACCAAACTAGCATGTCCTATAAAGGTTTTGGTCGGCTACGTGATCTTTGCGCCATCATCGTGGACATTCCTTGTAGTCTAGATAGTTTCACATATGAATAAATGATGTTCTAGATCCTCATATCCAATTTCTTTGAACTATGGTATTCTCAGTGTATTATCTATGCCTTCCTTTTTATTGTATGTGGGACCCCTTCCTCATGATGTTGGTTGAGTTTGAATACCTGTACCACTACCCCTTCTATGGATACTACTGCACTGACTTCCTTTACTGATGACAAGTGCTCTGGAAATATATTTGAATGTTGCCCGAGATTCACGTGATGGCCACGAGGTTGTTGTTTTGAACTAGGAATCGGCTCAGAAAGGACTTATTAGTTCTTCAATGACTGGACTGAACTAGATATCTTCCTCTTCTCCCTCTCTCTATTGTACTTCTATGATATGGATGTTTGTGCAATGTTTCAGGTACTCACTGTGTTGCTCTCTCTCTTCAGTTGTAGTTCTCAACTTCTTGTACCTTTTCCCACTACACAAGATTGCAAATTCATCTTCTCCTTATAATATCCCTTCTTCTTTCTCTTGCATTCTCAGTCTCCCTTTCCTCTATCGATTTTTCTATCCTCTGATCAACTCCTGGTCAAAAAACCCCATTCCCTATATGTGTGTGAATTTATTTAGCTATTTGACTCCATTTCCATGACTTCTCTGTCACATAACAACATATTTATCCTAGTAGCTAACAATTTCAAGAATCTTCCTTGCGGAGCTTTAGAGAAGTCTCTTTCTGAAATATTGTAAGCTTGAGTATAGTATATGGAAAATTTTGTTATGTATCCTCCTAAAATACTATCCAACCAAAATTCCATTGCACGGGATGTTCTATTGTCTATCACTTCCACTCGTTTCACTAGTTCAAGAGTCCAATTCTTTGGTAAGGCTGGTCAATGTCAACCAATATTTTCCACAATTTTTTCCAACCATTCTGCTAAAATATTAGGAAATTCACCGAAAAATACCTCTTGCAAGTCGGTATACACATACCTTTGAAACCATTTCTTTCTCTTTAAATGCATATTTCTATTCTCCTTCTGAGTAAATTATTGTTCTTTTTGTTCCATCCATTTGGTTATCTCTTTCCTCATTGGCCTCCAAAACATTCCCTCACTACTAGCTTCCCAGTCCCAACAACATAACCATTTTTTGGCACACACGTGGATAGGTTAAATAGCCTGGGTACAAAGTAAGTTTTCCAACAAAACCCTAAAGATAACGACCCTTTCAGCATCACTTGTGAGCATGTGAAGTCTCACTCGAGGTATCTTTATGGGGACTGTAGGACCAAGATTCTGCAGCAATGAGGGAAATAAGGGAGGCCCGCTCTGTCATACCTACAAGACTCTTCCACACACTAGATCCTAGTTATCCTGAACTCACTACTTAATTATTTAAGCATATCAGTCTATATTCTCACCATTTAACAATTAAATATATAATTAATGTTATTACGCATGAATCTTTCAACATTATCAGTCAAGATAAGCATTCATTTGTAGTAAAAAAAAGGAATTAACATCATACATACATGAATTAACATATTACAACATGAATAGCCATTCCACAACATAATTCGACATAGAGTTACCATGGTTCACCCCCTCCTGGGCTACATCCAAAAAATATTTTCTTCTTTATTATAGTTAATGCATTCTTCTTGCGCTATGTGCTAAAATAAATATTCAATCTACATTCATGGGTTATTTACATACATAAAATCCAACATCTACAACCACTAGTCAGAATTCATCTATGCTTCCTCTTCTACCACTTCTCTTCTCTGCTTTTGTCTATGTTGTGATCTCTCCTATCGCTACTAAACCTCTCTTAAACTTCTTTCTATTTAGGTTTTTTTCCTCAATTTTTCTTGCCAACTCATAATGAGTTGGCTCCCACTCATGCTTGGTTGGTGACAACTCATTCTGAGTTGGATACATCTCATGCTCGACTATTTTTCCCAAATTGTGTGGGATCGTGTTCCTTCATGTCCCCCGTATTCTTCTCTTTCCTCTCTTTCTTCTCTCTTCTTTATTAATCTTCTTCATCTTCTTGATGTTGCACATTTTCGTTGTGCATCATCTCTTCTTGTTTTTCTCTATCCAATTTTCCTACCCAACATGTAATTTCGAGTGAAGGGACATGTAATTTCGAGTGAAGGGATCTTTGTTGATCTAGAAAAGGTAAAGGAAATCCTAGACTGGACAGTGCTAAAGGATGTGTTGTATGTCTGATATTTCAAGGGCATCACTGGGTATTTTCGTAGGTTCATCGAAGGGTTTTCAAAACATGCATATCCAATAACCTCTATGCAGAAAAAAGGAATCAGATTTAAATGGAAAGAAAAATGTCAAGAAATTTTTCAAATATTGAAATAGTTATTAACCATGGAACATATTTTTCATATAGCAAACACACATTACAGGGTTAGGAGGAGTTTTATTATAGGATGATCATGTGATTACTTATGAATCACAAGAATTGAAAACTCATGAAAATAACTATGCAACACATTATCTGGAATTAACTGCTATTGGGCATGCTTTGAAAATGTGGTTTGTACCGATGCCTAAAAAGAAGGGTTAGGAGGAGTGTTATTATAGGATTCTCATGTGATTACTTATGAATCAAAAAAACTGAAACCTCATGAAAATAACTATGCAACACATGATCTCGAATTAACTGTTATTGTGCATGCTTTGAAAATGTGATGATACTACTTGTTGTGTAGGAGAGTTTTGTTGAAAATGGATAATATTAGACTTAATTACTTTTTCAATCAACAAAACTCTAATACAAGACATGAAATATGCTTAGCTTTCCTAAGTGAGTATGATTTTGAGATAAAACACATTAAAGGAAAGAAAAACAAAATAGCAGATTCAATAAGTGAAAAAACAAATGTAATTTACAACAACATGCAAACTAATTTAAAACCGAGAATAAAGTCAACAGTAGAAAAAGATGAAATTTACAAGAAAATATAGGAAAAATTATAGAATAATAAATCAGTTGAGGAAGAATCAAAATTCAGATGCAATCAGGATGGTTTAATAGGAGATAAAGACAAAATTTATGTTCCAAACAACACAGATTTGAAAAATTTAATATTGGTTGAAGTACAAAAGAAACCTTATTCAGGTCACTGATGTTTCCAAAAGACTATAACAACCTTGAGAAAAGAATATTTCTGGCCTAGAATGAAAACTAAAGTAGGTTAATATATTGCTAGGTGCCTTGAGTGCAAGTGAGTTAAAGCTGAGCATCATCACCCACCTGGATTATTGCATCCAATACCCATTCATGAGCGGAAATGGGAAGTAATCAACGTGGATTTTATTACAAGACTGCATACAACTAAGAAACAAAATGACTCTATTATCATAGTAGTAAAAAAACTGACTAAAGTTGCACACTTTATTCCGTTGAAATCAACTCATAAAGATATACACATTGCAGAGATTTTTATGAAAGAAATATTTAGGATGCATGGTTTAATTTGGATCATTTAAAAATAACACATGAAAAATTCAATATAGGGGATCATGTTTATCTTAAATTCAAACCCATAAAAACTTCATTAAAATTGAGAAAAAATAGCATGTTGGCACCATGGTATTGTGGGTCATTTCAAGTTCTTTCTAGAGTGGGGCTAGTGGCGTATCAACTTGCACTTCTGGCCAATTTAAAAGTTCACAATTTGTTTCATGTTTTATTGTTAAAGAAGCATGTACATGATGTAACTGATATTATAAATTGGAATGTGATTCAGGTGGAACCGCTACATATTCTCGACAAGAAGGAAATTATGTTGTGAATCAAGCCATCACTCGAGTTAAAGTGTAGTTGAGGAAATTTAGTCCCAAGGATCCTACTTCAGAAATGGAAGAAGCCATGAGAAAGGCATATCCATTCCTGTTCCAAGGTTGAGATACTCAGAATGGAACACCGAGGACGATGTTCAATTCAAGTGAGAGAGGATGTAATGTCCCTCAATTTACAAACATTTAATCATTTTAACTTGATATTTATATTGGAAAATACTTATGTGAAATTATATCATCATAAATATTGATGATGATGAATATTTTTGCAAATATTATTTTTAATTTATTTAATTAGTTCAAGAAACAAACTAATTGGTGAATCCAATTACAAAGAGTAAATCATTATTCCATGGGTGAGTGAAAGGGATAAAAAACACTACAATAATTATTTGTTGGGTATGTGTTATATTCTTTGCATGTGTAGTAGCGTCGGAGCATATGCGTCGGGTGCGCAGGGGGGTGCAAGGGGGCAGAGCCCCCCTTGTGGGGATTATAGGGAAGCACCCCCGAAAAGTTATTTTTCTAGATCGGGACAACATTTTTTGGGACCGCATTATATTTAGGTGGTTTTTCGGCACATGGTTTCTTTGTCGATGGTTTTCTATTTTCGGTTAATGAATTAGGGTTTTGGACTAATCCAGGTCATTGGGTTAGGGTTTTGGATGTCGTTGGCTCCTATATGTATTTTTTATTGTAAACATTGTAAGACAATGAATGAATATAGAATATGTTGGTTTTCCCGGTTTGGGTTTCGAGGGGAAAAATATTTGTGTAATGTTTGTATTTTCCATTGTATCTTTTCTGTTCTTTTCTGAATATATGTTTACAGTAGATATTGTAGAAGGTTAGAATTTACATTATTTTCCATGGGACAAGTGGAACCCTACTCCCAAAGGTGTGGGATGCGAGGGAACAAGATAAAACAAATCTAGGCCAAGAAGATTCCCTAGGGTTAGGGATAAGGCTAACTTTAAAAAGTCTGAGGCAAGTTATTTTATACAAGTATAGAGGATGCAGAACAATGTTAGGTATTTGTGAGTAAGTTGAGATTTATGGCTCTAAGAAAGAATTAAACTATGATATATATGGAGAAGGTTATATAGTTTTCAGTCCCTATGGAATAATGATTTAGGCTCTAGGATGACAAGAACAACTAATCTTGGTTGTTTGTGTCTATTGTTGGGAGAAACTGGTTCTCTACTCAATTTTTTTCCTAATTTTTGAATCAACTCGTATATGTTTCTTTTCTTTATACTTATTTTGATGAATGGTGAATAATACATTAGAGGCTCATTATAAAAATTGCAATGATGGTATAACTAGATATAGAATTTTTTGTATTCTTTCTATTATTGGTTTTGTTGCAGGAAGAAGTGTTCATACATCTGTAGCATGCTATGTTTTTAAAGGAAACTATATTTTATAAATAATACAAAAGAGGAAGAAAAGTCATTATAGAATAACTCGTAGAATATTATTCATGACAAAAGATTATTATACATAGATAATCAGAATCCATCGATATGTACAGTTGAAGTATAACAACATTATTTTTTGTATTCTTTCTATTATTGGTTTTGTTGCACCATGAAGTGTTCACACATCTGAAGCATGCTATCTTTTTAAAGGAAACTATATTTTATAAATAATACAAAAGAGGAAGAAAACTCATTATAGAATAACCTGTAGAATATTATTCATGCCAAAAGATTATTATACATAAATAATCAGAATCCATCGATATGTATAGTAGAAGTATAACAGATTCATAAGTATATATATTATATTTATTTTCGACGAATTGGTTTCTTTTCAAAGATATGATCTACAAAAGAATAAAAGAATATTGAATATAAAAATATTTAAATGGTGCATTTATCTATAGGCTGAAAACATATTGTGATAACAAAATAATGGTTTCTATTTTGAAGTAGCATGGAAATAAAACTATAACAATTTAGGAGAAAAAGTTTTCCTATGAATATATTATCCAACGAGTCTATACGAAGAAATAATATGAATTTTAAACAATGAAACAAGATTTTCAAGAAAATAAAAGGGCTTTTGTTTATTTCTTATTCTTTTTGAATTTTGAAGCTTAAAATATTTGAGGGTATTTGTTTTTAAACCCTAGAGAAAACAATGTTGTTTGAATCAAAGTTAGTAACAATACTATAATTATTACATCAAACAAAACCCTCAACCATCACCGAAACCAAGGTAAAACTATTATCATTGTCGGTAATAAACTAATTAAGCAAATACGTATACTCATGAGATAGGTGTACACAATGGGGAAGAAAGCCCTCATACGTACCTAAAAATATTTGAAGTATGGGTAGGGCGAGAAGCTCGTGGAGAGTCAGTGGAGTAAAGTTGAGATCAAGTTTGTTAGTTGATTTACTGCACTTACTTCAGTACTAAGTTGTTGTTTTTTTATGTGAACAATTTTTGTTGATGGACTTTGTAACGAAAATAGTTTTAAAACTATTTTTTTTGGCTGGTCAAATTTTGTATTACTCAAAACCGATACTGTTTTGTAAAAGAAATTATACATTATATAATTATATAATTTTGAGATATTTTTCATTTGAAAAAAGATGTATTAAATTGTATCTATTCTTTAAAGTCACCAAGAATAAACAAAATTTTAAAAATATAAGGAAACTATATTATAGTAATAGAATGAATATTCTGTTCGTATATAGAGGCACGATATTGAACTTCATATTCGACCCATGATGAATTCGGCTCAGATGAATTCGGCTCAGAGTCAGGTTATCCTTTGAGTCAAGTACCTTTTTCAACATCCTCACGGATCATACTTTACCCAAAGTGTTTTGAGGAATCCCTCTATAGTAAGCTGAGTGTTAAAACGATGATTAAATCATTGATGTATTAGTATGCACACATTTGAAATAAACATCACATATGATAGGTGGATAAACCCTTACCTTAGGGTTCAATTACCCATTGAATATGCGACTAAATAAATTACCCTCTTATGTAAAAGTGTTCTATGATGCAAACCCCGCTATTTGGTTAACATGTGTGTTACAAATTTACACAGCAAGGGCTTATAATAGTTCTACATAAAAAAAATCTAAGTGGTGTGTATGCCATTTATATCAACGGCTTGAGTTATATCTCTGTATCTAAGAAATTTGTAATATTAATATATTTTTTTTTATATAAAGAGAACATAAGAGGAGGTGAGATTTTATAGTGGTTTAAGTTATTCAAATTCTTTACAATATAGGTGTATTTGTTTCACACCCACTTAGCCATGCAAACCCCATACCCCATATAAAAGAAAATGAACTTGGCAAACACGAATACGCATGCAAAGTTCATCAACCATCGTTTATGACATATTTTGTGTATAAAAAAATATGTGTGCATAACTAATGATATTGTTGAAAAAACATGACTACATTATGAACTATGTACTATCGTCATGTACTATAGATATATGGTATTTATTTAATCATGAACAAGTTAAATTGGTGAATTGTGAGTAGAATTTGCATACAATGATTTAGTGAATAGGTCTAAGGGAAATAGTCCTTTCTATATAGTGAATGGTAGGTCACCAAGAGTAGCCATAGATTTGTTAAGATTTCATTGTGCAAGAAAGAGTAGTATAGATGCAGAGTCATTTAGATAGAATGTGAAGGAAGTGAATGCACAAGTGCAATGCCATCTAAAACAAAAACTGCAATGAGGAAATCAAGGATATAAACAAAGACTTGGTAAGATGGAATAATAAAGATATTTGAGGAAGAAGACTTGTTGTCAAACCTAGAAAAGTGTTGATAAAAAAAAAGAATAAATATATTCGAGGAAGAATACTTGGTGTCACACATAAGAAGAGAAAGGCCCCCAAGATGAAGATAATACAACAATCTAAAGACAAACAAATTAGGACCTCCTAAAATATTGAAGGAAATTTCATAGAATACATATGTGCTAGAATTGTGAAAAAAAGTTTGTATATCTTACCAATATTCAATGTAGCATATTTGTATGAGTACCATGAAGGTATTGTAGATGAAGGTGAATAAATTATTAATTGGAAATAGTAGATTCAAAACAATAAAGACACGAAATTTAGAAATACTTCAGAACAAAAAGTTGCAGTGAGACTAGAGCTAAAAAACCAAAGTATACTTCGTTTATTGGGATAGTAAAGGCTTAAAATAAGTCACATGGATAACAAAAAAGTCTTGGTTTGAGTCAATAGGCCATTATCCAAATTACTCTGGTTTCATGAGTACGAACTCATTTTTAGTTCCCAGGGGGATTATATGATGTGGAGGAATCTGAACCTCTATAAAGTTATGTATGACTCGACATTATTTTGTTGTTCAATTTTGGTAGGATGATAAAATGGTGAGATTTTTCGCTAGAATCCGACTATATAAATTTGGGTGAAATCACATTTTTTTGTTGCTTAAATTGTATATTTGAATGCGTAAATGGATTCAGCATGCTAAAAAAACTTGGGACACTCGGTTATATACACTTAACAATTAAAATCTGCAGATCCAACAATCTCTCGACAAATTTTGAGTAAAATTAAAGAAATAATATCCCCCCAAAAAAACCTAAAACATAAAACATTTAAAGTACAACTGATAAAATGAGCTCTTGAGACCATGGGGGTTTATGCTAGAATCCCTACATAAATATTGATCATTGGATTCTCAACCTAATCTATGATAGAAGCAAATGAAAAGAAAACCAGTCCATGATAGAAGCAGAATGAAAAGAAAACCATGAGAACTTGGGTTACTTTCAACGTTGACAAGGTCAAGGTAGTGGTTGGGAAGTAGTATTCCACCCTAGTGAAATCAATATACGAGGATGGTGTGACATACATATATTTATATGTTTAAATATATATTCACGACAGAAGAATTGGCATGCAGATGATTTTGAAAGATTGTAGTGACATTGTTTGAGTGTCGACATGGCACACGAGGCCTGGGCAAGATCTTCCTCTATGCTATAGTGTTGGGCTACCCAAGAATTTAGATTGTGGGAGGTTCTTTGAGGTACCCCTTTAGGAGGGTGAATGGAAGGTTCAGAATCTGGTTTCTCTAATGTGAGAGGGTCAATGGGTGGAGTAGTCAATGGATAATCCTTAGATGAAGGTTCCCCTTATTGAGATTCATATTTCTTTTCTCTGGTGGTTAGTGCCACCGTGGATTTAACGATCATGACAATTGTTCTTGAGTACTCTACATTGCCCCCAGGTGGGGGTGAAAGAACTTGTGTGAACATTTGTTTTTTTGGGGGGAAAGGATTGGTTAATATTGTTGGTTTTGAAGGAGATCCCCCTCACTTAAGATATCAATGAACCTCAACAAGGTGGGGAAAATATTTGATGAAGTGGTCTTCCTTACATAACATGCAAAGATATTTTTCCTTTCTTTGTTTTTTTCCCCAACATTGGGGTATTGGGTTTTTGTAGTCTCCTACTGGTCATAAGAGTTTTTAGATTTACACTTGTTTTTATTCTTTCCTCTGAATGGGTGAGATGAAGTGAATTAGACCACATTCACCTGGGAGGTTTGTGTAGGAGAGGGAGGAGGTTTGGTATTGGTACCATTCTATGATTGTGTGGAAAATTGTAGTTTTGTGGAAGCCACTATGCCATCAACATGGGTTCTTGGGGATGGTTTTGACGGATAAGTCAACGACTGAGGAGTATGAGGGATCAAATCATATAATGTTCATGACTAGGAATATACTCGGTCGAAAAATTGAGCATGAATGATGTCCTTATCCTCAGTAACAACACCTCCCATAGCGACATATCTACCGATAGGAAAAAAAAGTTACTGCGTAAACCAATCTGCTAAGAGTTGGTCTAGCATGGTAGCTTTAATTAATCATCACCGCCTCCTCCACTCATGTATATGATCAGAAATGTGAGTGTAAGAGGATTTCCTAAGTGAAGTTAAAATCTCTATATCGGTTTCACATTGACTGGGAATTTGAAAGTGAGTCAGGAATTCCATGGAAAGAAAATTAAAATTGACAAAGGATTTTTATGGTAGCTCAATACACCATTTTGTAATCGAACCTATGAGCGTTTTCTAGAAAAGTTGTAACTAAATGGAATCATCGATCAAGGAGTTCGAAGAACACCATATATGGAAGGTCATTACGTGGTTATGAATATCGTCTTCAAGTGTTCCATCAAATTTTGGGATGTTGTACAGTAGTTTGGTAGGGGTAGGGGGCTAGAACGAGGCATGTTGGATGGGATCATTTGTCAAACGTGAAAAATCTGTCAAATCTAAGGTAGCCAAGAAAGGAAGTTATCGGTTTGGTTGAGAATATTGGTAGTGTGAATGTGGCATCAGAGTATTGGTAGGACCATATGCATGTTGGGATGTTATGTTGAAACCTTATAGTCCATCCATATATGGTTGAGTGGTTTGGGGAGTGGGGCACATGGGATTTATCAGTTGAGTGGGAAAATCTCCCTGCGGAGAGATTCCCTCCAGAGTGGGTTGATTCCATGGATTATTTGACACTCCTCAATACAGTAAACCAGTTTAAATAATTGTAGGGTTTGCTGGAACATTTTTCCCCCATGGTTGAGGTTGATTTCTAGTGTGGGATTTTCTCCAAACAGGTTGTTGATCATCACCAACTAGTTTTCCTCCAGCTGTTCGTTGTCCCCAAACAATTTGTTTCCCCCCAAGTGGTTGTTGTCTCCAAATATATTGTTTCCCCCTAGTTGTTTGTTGTTCCCATGGGGAGGTTTTCCCTTTGGCTAGAAGTCTCCCCTCAACAAAGGGTTGGCCTCCAATTGAAGATTGAATTCCAATTAAGGGTATAAAATAACTCCCCATTTGTAAAGTTGGAGATGTAGGATGAGTGGCTTGTGTAATTGGGGTTGTGTGAATGACTTGATTTCTAGTCATCTGGTCTATGGAATAACCAAGTAAAGAACTTGGTCATTGCATATGTGGGACTAGTGAAGCAGGAATATCCAACCCATAAGCAAAGAGAGGTGTATTTTCTAGTGGTTGTGTCAGAGTAACCTGGGTCATAAATGTTCCTAATAAAAAAGAAGCATGAGTAGTAGTAGATTGTTCTCTTGCATGATCAACTAGAAGAGTTTTGGATAGACGAGGTGGAATTTTTTATCCCTCCAACAAACGATAAGAAGAAAAAGCATCAAAATGTGTCGTGGATGGTTGTTGAATGAGTATTGGGAAAATTGGATCAATCAAGGGGGGATTTTAATGAGGAACCACGCCTTCCATGAAGGTTGTGACCGGTTCTTTTATGTGTTGGTCACTGCCAGGAGCTACACTCCTGGCTTGAGAAGTCATTCATTCGACCATTCCTTCGGTAGAAGGGTTTTTTGGAAGATCTTTCCCCTCACGAGGTAATCGTTGCATTTAGTGAGATTTGTGAATACCTTGGTCAACCACAATGAAAGGAAAATAAAAATCCGCAAGGCCAACTACAAATATTGACTGAACACACCCCTAATAAATCTATAGGTAATCAACCAAGAAACCATATATAGAATGATATTCCCAAGACGATATGTCAAGTCGTCAACGAAAATTTGAGAAGGAGTTACCCCGATCTCCACATAGAAAACCTTCTTAGTGAAAGCAACCCTCAATTCACAAGGTCAACCTCCAAGGGTACTAAAACTGTGATACGATGTCTACCCTAGGTACCATGGGAATCCCCCCACACTCACCTCTATAGATACCTAGGAAATGCCACTAATATTACCAACTTGTAGTCGGCCTTCGGGGGCTACATTTGACTATGGGTTTTGGAATATTTTTTAATACTAAGAGTGGGGGTGAATGAGTATTATCCTTTTGCATCAATTTAAAACCACTTAATTATTAATTCTATCAAATCAAAACAAATTATCAACTAAAAAGGTATAGTACACATAATTTAAACATGGAAAACCCAACTTCATAAATGTTCTTCTTATTTTCAGTAAAGATTACATTTAATTTATGAGCTCCAACTCAAGGGAAACACCAATTCCTTGTTTTACTAGAAGGAACTAGAAGGAGGTTGAAACCCCCTAGATTTTACCAGCACCGACTGGAGGGAAGCACCAACTCCCAAGTTTCTTCAGTTATAACTGAAAATATGTTGCAACACCTTGGTTTACCAGCTTCAACTGGAAAGAGGATACAACCTTTTTTGCAGGGTCCAACCTTCCCTAGCACCACCCAACCTCCCTTTTTATGATAAGTACTTCAATCTTCAAATCTTTATGTCTTCTTTGGATTTCACTGCATATCTTCATTTACTTTCTTCACCTTTGAATCTGTTATTGATATTCATATTTAAAGCATAGAGACACACCATCTTTCAACAAGAACTTTCATTTATATAGTCTTCCAATGGTCATGTACAACTGGACAACTTCACCTCTTCAAGATAGGAATGTATCTCTTCATTATAAGTATGTGCATTTTCAATATAAGATATTAATCATACTATTTTAATTAATACAATGTCAATGAACCATTATGGGTTTTAGATCGTTTAGTCACGTTTTAAATTGGGTCAATATATTTTGACTATCATGATTTAATTCATTTTTTACCTTACCATAGCTATATACCATTATGGTTTGAAAATACCATGTGCACATACCATGTGCTCTTTCACTTTTTCCATTTTTCTTTAACTCCGCTTTCACTTTTACCTTTTTCTTTAATCCAATTTCACTTTTAATTTTTTATTTATTTCACTTTCATATTTACTCATCTTTCATGTAAACTCAACTTCCACCCAGCTCTTCAATTTTTTTTATTTATTAAAGTCATATTTATATTTAGTGCACTTCATTTCCACTTTTGTGTAAATTATGTTTCCATTTAACTTTTCCACTTTTGTATTTATTAAAGTGATACCAAGGTCACAATTATATCTAATCACTTACTAACCTTTGACATATATTTCATAACTTATTAGCCTTTGACATCAATGACAATTTATTCAAAAATTGACTTCCTGAGGGAACTTACCATTGCTGGCTGCTGGAAATTGTTTGAGTTTTAAGGGTCATCCAAGTTTGGCCTGGGAAAAATGATGACCAAAACTTTCTATGAAATATTGACTACCATGTTGATCTTTCATAGTCAAGGGTTCTTGGTGTTGCATCAACAAATTTCCCTTCGACTACACTCTGAAATGATAGTGTAAAAGAAATTATTCAAGAGAGTGAATCACCAGTATTCATTATGTTCATCACGATCATGTCTCAATAGAATATACAATCACCAGGACAACTAAACTCAACCAGTGTAGTAATTGAAATTGTATCATTCTTTTATTTTCATTCTTTCATTATTTCAAGTCACTCGACTAGGAAATCCCCTGTATTCATGTAGCTTTTACTGCAACTCCATTTCATACTCCACTATGGTACTTCTTGTCTTCATGTTGACATCAATGACAACATGATATTTCCATAAATGTCCCCCTTTGGCATTGATGGAAACACATCGTAAAACAAAATACTCCTCTAACAATGAGTAATTGTTTTACGATTCTTTTACCCCCTTTAATATCAATGTCAAGGCCTCTGATACTAGAATGAGGTTCATTACCAATTGTTTGCTTCTTAGCCTTCTTTTGTTTTCAGTGATATTGCTTATCATTTTTTTTTCTTGCTTCCCCTGTCAACAACACTTTATTGTTTTTATTTTTTAATTTTTATTTTTTATTTTTTCAGTGAACCTTTTTCCATCCGCTCTTTTTGACAGATCGCCATGTCAACGTTTCTCCCCTATCATCATGACCTCCTTTTTTTATTGTAGGGATATTACTCCCAACTTTTTCCTTAGATGTTCAAATGTTTCTTTAGGCAGGGGTTTAGTCACTAACTTTCTCTCTCAAGAAATGATAATTGATGGGTATATGTTTGGTGTTTGCATGCATGACTGGATTCTTGGATATGTTGATGGTGTTGTACACACCTACCACACTGAGAGGGGGGTGTAAATTAGTGTAGGGATATTTTCAACAATCCCTTCACAAAACTCCTTAGTTAGCAATCACCATTTACTCATCACGTATTACTATCATTAATAACCAGTTAAATGTGAACATATATCAACAACATATACCAGAAACATATATCATCAATAATTCATCACCAAAAGGAACACAAACAACAAAAGATGTATGTACAATTTTAATTTATTACGGACTATAATCCTTGGGTTATCAACAACAACTAAATAGAGTTACAACTCCACAAGAGCACCAACTGTGCAATGCAAGACTCATCTTACACAACTCAACACCAACTGAGAAGAGGATTCAATCCTCAACAGATACCAATCTGTCAATAGGTACACGACCTGTCAGTAGTGCAACATGTGTATGTACGTGCCCTACCAATAGTACATCTCACAACCTATCTGTACTGCAACCTACGTATTCCTTCTAAGAAACTAGGGTTTTCTCTGTTTGAAAGACTCAGATCCTCTACATCCTTTAGTCACATCCACTTCTATCTTTCACTATCCAATCTATACCATAAAATATATCAACACATATATTCTCTCCAACAACTTACTCATGCTCCTCAACCATACAATATGAATGCTACTCAATCATGTATAAGAAACCAGTATAATATGGAAACCATATCAATACTGAAACATAAGAGTGGTTCTCACTCTATCAATCAACCAACATAACCATATCATGACATCCATACCAATAATTCCTTAATAATTCACCATACAACAAGCAAGAGTATCCATCAAAACAATCATATAACCATACCAGAACTTTTATGGCAGATCTGATCCCATAGAATGTAGATATGGAAATTGCTTCAAACTTCAAGAGCCTGACACCAACTCATACTCAAGTCTCCATGAATTTATCCAGCTATACATGCTCTTCCTTCCTTCACACCGCGTGTGTACGTGGTCTATCCCACTGTAGCCCACATATGTACGTGCTCTCGGCCACTATTGCTCGCGTACTCCTTCAGCAACTAGGGTTTTTGAACTTCCAAAAATTTCATCGTCAATATTTCAGACTTACGGAAACTTTGATGCGTCCATGAGATCCTCCAGTCAATCTCTCTCTCAGAATAGATCTTCAATATATGCTCAAGAGATATTTCTACAAGAGACCCTTGCCCCTTATTTATACTCTCCAAGTAGCTTCCTTAGAAGTATATTCTTTGCCACTTTGTCCACATAGTCACCTATGTCCAACTTTGTCCAATTGGCCACTTGTCCATATATCCAATAGCCACTTGACCACTTAACCCACTTTCCTCATTTTATGGTTAACGCCCTTATAACTACTTTCCATAACTAGAAAGTTCTCCATTTACTTTATTGTTTAAATAATCCTCTTTGACTTTATCACTTCACTTTATTATTTAAATAATTTCTTCTTTGTAAGCACTTTGACTTTGTTTACCTTTTGGGGCTTCAAGCCAACATATGAGGGTCCTTCAACTTTGTAAGGCCATAACTCTCAAACCATGAGGAGTTATGTGACATTCCACATACCACCAAAAATGGCATGAAAAGAATTATCCATATAGGATAGTTTCACTAACAAATTCGCTGATATTCATCTTATTATTCCACAACTAAGCATGGTTTCTATAACCATACTTCTAGGATAACTCAACCATAAAGCATCTTCCCATGAGGGATTTCACCATAAGGGGACCACTTTGGAGTTCATCCATTTGTACTCCCTATCAACCATGAAAAGACAATAATGAGTCATATTTACATCAATCCAAATTGGAATAACCCATGAACGATCAATACATCAATCCATCTTCATCTATGCATCATATATCAATGAAACCCCATTGATCCATCTTCATCTATGCATCATATATCAATGAGACCACATAGATCCATGTTCATCTATACATCATATATCAATAAATCCACTTGACATCACAGACAATACATACTTCATCAATATACTATGACAATACATTGTTCCTTTGACATCAATCCTTTGGCATCAATGACAACATGATCTAACAATCTCCCCCTTTGGCATTGATGGAAATAACAACATTGATGTCAACACCAATCATTGATGGCAACATGTAGACATGACATTTCTCTGCATCAATATTCATCTCAATCACATCAATGTGACTATCTCCCCCCCTTTGACATCAACGGAAAAGGGTAGTTCTCTCCTTGGGGCTGCTCCCCCTACCTGAACTCTCCTTGGGGTCACTCCCCCTTCCTGAATGCCTTGATATTCCTCTGAATAGTCTCTCACATTTTGAACAAGGGATATCACTCTGATGTAATGCTAAAGATATATCATTCATGCTCCCCCTGTGACCATCGCTCCCCCTAGAACTATGCCTCTATGCTCTTTCTCCAAGTATAAGACTCTTTTTCCAAGTATTTATCTTTGCATCTAATAAATATCTCCTCCTGGAATCATGGTAAGAAGAATGACTCCCCCTATGTTTATGTCTCCCTCTATGTTATGTGCAATATGAACAATATGCTACCACTACAATATGCTTCTGCTACGAATGCTTATGCTCAGCCAAAACATAGATCAACCACTCTTTCTATGACGATCCTTAGACCCATCCATGCATCAAACTCGTTCCATACCATACATCATGAAGCAAAATATATGTCAAAAATAGAGAATCACGAACAAAACATCAACCAAGTACATCATGTGCCATATTGTGTGCCCACCATGCACAACAACTTTGTACATCAACCATGAACATCAATACCATACAATATGCCATAAGATATCATCAATGGAGTGTATCAACCATATGCCTCTACCAGCATTCCAACCATGTGTCTCAACCAAGTTTCATATCACTCATGATATGCTTCTAACATGAACCAAGTGCCACAACCACGTATCTCAATCAATCAAGTGTCTCAACTATGTCATCCCATACATTATGTACCAAAGTACATGCTAAACAAGTAATACCAATGGTGTACTTTAGACAAGTACTATTACCCACAAACATATACCATCTATGAGTGCATCAACATTGCACTAAACATGTATCACCACCTGTACCAAGAAAGTGCATCAACCATGCACCAATACCACAACAAGATGAACTATAATCAAGATATGTCCTCATACATGTATGCCATATACACCATAAAACATGTGCCAATCATACTGCTAGAAGGTGCCTCTAACAATGTACCAAAAGTGTACCAATCATGCATCAACTATAGATCAAGCTATGAATCATCAATTATGTACAACATGACCACCTCATCAACTCATCAACTACATGTCCCACTATGTATCCCATCCCTATGCCAAATGCATGCAACAAGATATCCAACAATTACGCATCTCATAATACATCATAAGATATATCAATGGAACTCAAATATGTACCATCCATGTACCCTAAATGATCTCCCCCAACCATCATTCACATCAAAAAACACTAAGAATCCAAAACTATATGTATTAGAAGTGTGCCTCAATAGATTAATGATATCTCTAGCTAGAATCATCATGATATATATCATAACCAAAGTTCCATAACTTCACTGTCACAACCAACATTGTTACTCAACATAAAAGTGTCTCAATACATACTCTAGGGTTAGTACCAATCATCTAAGATAGTGTTTCAACACTCAACCATATGTCATCACCATACATATATCAATTATGAATGCCAACATGTAATCATGAAAACTTTCAACAAACCAAGTCAGACCCTATAACAAACCATGTCAGACCCTGCAACATAGAGTTATGTCATCATACCATGCTGCAACTCATATGCATAGCTGTTTTACCAATACTTTTACCATAGATACACGTCCTTCTACATAGACATCTCATGTATGTACGCGACCTATTTATAGGTCATCTCACGTATGTACACGACTGTTACCATTGTAACCCACGTATTCTTTTGAAGATGTCAACCTTGAGCTTCCCTTAAGGATACCACTCTATTCTGATTGAACAATATTCTTCACCCACTTCTGAAGGCGTCCCATCTTCTTAGAACTTGAACTCTAAGCTTCCATGTTTTCAAAAATGTCTTCCTTCCTCATGTTTTCTTCTAGTCATGCTATATGAAGTTCTCATCATGGATTGTTTTCTTGTGTTCCAGCAATCCTTGGATTTGTGGCCAAATCCACTATAGTTGTAGCATCTCATGGTGTGACAATGAACAACAATGTGTCCTACTTTATTACATCTCAAACACCTTAGGAAGTCTTTCATTATCTCTCCTTGCATAATATCTACGTTCCAAAGCTTTGTGACCATATTCATTACATGAGTAACAGTGACCAAGAAAAACATTTTCATACCTTTGCTTTGGTGTCCATATTGAAGGTGTCTCTCTTCTTTGAGGTGTAAAGATGGATTCTTGATGTCTTCCTTGCTTTGTTCTTTTGAAAATTTCCTTGCCTTATGTAGATGGTTGACTTGCAACATTATTTCCATAATTTGAGAGTGAGGGACTTACCTCATGCTTCTTTGAGGTGCTTGCTTCAACATGTGTAGCTTCTTTGTTGTATCCAAGTCCTGATTTATCATTTGGTGGTCTTTGACTATCCAAGATCTCATTCAAGATTGTTGAGCTATTCAAGAATTTGTTTGACTTCTCTAATTTCTTTCTAAGATCAACAACTTCAGCTTCCAACTTATGACATGACTCTTCCTTTTCATTTAATTGATTCTTTAGTAATTCCTCTACCCTTTTGGCTTCTTCAATTTGGGTTTTGATATGGGAAATAACTTCAAGACTTTTGCTAATATCATCATCTACCTTCTTATTCTATTCTATTTCATTCTTTATTCTTTTGATCTCTTCTTCTTTTTCTTCTAATTGAGTCTTTTTACTTTCTTCTTGTTCTTCGAGCATATCCTTTAGTTGCAAGATATACTTTTAATTCTTTTCAAGAAACCTTTTAGTGTTCTCCGAAAAATATCTATAGTCTATATAACTATGGTCATAGTTGTATTCATACAGACCCCAATCAGCTTTATTTTTAATCTTTGAAAGTTATTCCTATACTTCTTCCATGGGATAACTATCATTAGATTCTATACAAACTATTTCTAGATCTTGTTCTTCACATGTAGAGAAACATTCAACATCATCACATTTAGAATTATTGCAATTAGAGTATTTTGGAGATTCTTTACCTTCATTGTTCTTGATGGAGTTGTCTTTAGTGTCTTCNTCTAAGATCAACAACTTCAGCTTCCAACTTATGACATGACTCTTCCTTTTCATTTAATTGATTCTTTAGTAATTCCTCTACCCTTTTGGCTTCTTCAATTTGGGTTTTGATATGGGAAATAACTTCAAGACTTTTGCTAATATCATCATCTACCTTCTTATTCTATTCTATTTCATTCTTTATTCTTTTGATCTCTTCTTCTTTTTCTTCTAATTGAGTCTTTTTACTTTCTTCTTGTTCTTCGAGCATATCCTTTAGTTGCAAGATATACTTTTAATTCTTTTCAAGAAACCTTTTAGTGTTCTCCGAAAAATATCTATAGTCTATATAACTATGGTCATAGTTGTATTCATACAGACCCCAATCAGCTTTATTTTTAATCTTTGAAAGTTATTCCTATACTTCTTCCATGGGATAACTATCATTAGATTCTATACAAACTATTTCTAGATCTTGTTCTTCACATGTAGAGAAACATTCAACATCATCACATTTAGAATTATTGCAATTAGAGTATTTTGGAGATTCTTTACCTTCATTGTTCTTGATGGAGTTGTCTTTAGTGTCTTCCTTCTTTGTTTGGTATGTCTCCTCTAGCTTTAGCCATAGATCCTTAGTGGAAGTTTATTGTCCTATGTTCTCTATGAGAGAACCTGAGAGTCCATTGAGAATGTTCTTGAGAGCCAATGCATCATTCTTATTTTCTTCCCTTTGATATGCAAACTTTGACTTAGCGTTCAAAGGAACTGATCCACCAATAGCTGCTTTCCAAACACCTGCTCCTTTTTCCTTCAAATGAACTTTCATTTCTATTGTCCATATTGAATAATTTTCCTCATCAAGGATTGGAACTTCATAATCCATTTGTGTGTCCATGGATCTCCTCCAAGCTTGTTAAGGCTTATAGTGAAGGCCTGCTCTAATACCAATTGTTGGACACATCGACCACACTGAGAGGGGGGGGGTTAATCAATGTAGGGATCTTTTCAACAATCGCTTCATAAAACTCCTTAGTTAGCAATCACCATTTACTCATCACTTATTACTGTCATTAATAACCAATTAAATGTGAACATATATAAAAGACATATACCAACAACATATATCATCAATAAGTCATCACCACAAGGAACACAAAGAACACAAGATGTATGTACAATTGTATTTTATTACAGACTACAATCCTTGGGTTATCTACAACAACTGAATATAGTGATAACTCTATAAGGGAACCATATCTACAATGCAAGACTCATCTTACACAACTCATCACCAACTGAGAAGAGGATCCAATCCTCAATAGATACCAGTCTTCCAATAGGTACACGACCTGTTAGTAGTGCAACATGCGTATGTACACGCCCTACCAATAATTCAAATCATGGTCTATCGGTACTGCAACCTGCATGTTCCTTCTGATCAACTAGGGTTTTCTCTATTTGAAAGACTCAGATCCTTTGCAGCCTTCAGTCACATACACTTCTATATTTCACTATCCAATCTATACCATAACCAATCTCAACACATCTATACTCTCCAACAACTTACTCATGCTCGTCAACTATACAATATAAATGATACTCAATCATGTATAAGCAACCAGTATACTATGTCAACCATATCAGTACTGAAACATAAGAGTGTTTCTCACTCTATCAATCAACCAACATAACCATATCATGATAACCATACCAAGAATTCCTTAAGCATTCACCATACAACAAGAAAGAGTGTCCATCAAAACAATCATATAACCATACCAAAACTTTTATGGCAGATCTGAGCCCATGGAATGTAGATATGGAACTTTCTTCAGACTTCAAGAGCCTGGAACCAACTCATACTCAAGTCTCTATAACTTTATACAACTATACACACTTTTCCTTCCTTCACCCCACGTGTGTACGCGCTCTGGCCCATTGCATCTCACATATGTACGCACTATGGGACACTGCTACTCGCATACTCCTTCATAAACTAGGGTTTTTGGACTTCTGAAACTTTCACCATCAATATCTCAGACTTACGAAAACTTTGATGCGTCCATGAGATCCTCTAGCCAATATCTCTCTCGGAATAGATCTTCAATATATTCTCAAGAGATATTTCTACAAGAGACCCTTGCCTCTTATTTATAATTTCCAAGTAGATTCCTTATAAGCATATTATTGGCCACTTTGTCCACATAGTCACCCATGTCCATCTTTGTCCAATTGGACACTTGTCCATATATCCAATAGCCACTTGACCACTTAACCCACTTTCCTCATTTTAGGGTTAACCCCCTTATAACTAATTTCCATAATTAGAAAGTTCTCCATTTACTTTATCATTTAAATAATCATCTTTGAATTTATCACTTCACTTTATTATTTAAATAATTTCTTCTTTGCAATCACTTTGAATTCTTTGACCTTTTGGGGCTTCAAGCCAACATATGAGGGTCCTTCAACTTCGTAAGGCCATAACTCTCAAACCACGAGGAGTTATGTGACGTTCCACATACCACTGGAAATGGCATGACAAGAACTATCCATATAGGATAGTTTCACTGACAAATTCACTGATCTTCATCTCATTATTCCACAATTAAGCATGGGTTCTCTAACCATACTTCTAGGATAACGCAACCGTAAAGCGTCTTCTCGTGAGGGATTTCACCATAAGGGGACCTCTTTGGATTTCATCCAGTTGTACTCCCTATCAACCATGACAAGACAATAATGATTCATCTTTACATCAATACAACTTGGAATAACCCATGAATGATCAATACATCAATCCATCTTCATTTATGCATCATATATAAATGAAACCACATTGATCCATCTTCATCGATGCATCAGATATCAATGAAACCACATAGATCCATCTTCATCTATGAATCATATATTAATGAATCCACTTGACATCAAAGAAAATACGTACTTCATCAATATACTATGACAAGACATTGTTCCTTTGACATCAATCCTTTGGAATCAATGAAAACATGATCCAACAGATGGAACTTATATTGTCACAATAGATAGGTATCGGTCAATTAAATTAAATTTTAATATCATCCATTGTTTGCATCACCCATAATATTTGATTGCAACATTCAACAACTGCAATATATTTGGCCTTTGTCGTAGATAGTGAAATTGATGATTGTTTTCTACTTGACCATGAGACTAGACATTCCCCTAAGAAAAATGCATTTCCACTAGTGCTCTTTTTGCCATCCACACTACCATCCCAATCATCTTCTGTGTAGGAAATTAGTTCAAATCCTTTATTCCTTGGATACCATAATCCAAAGTTTGATGTGCCCCTAAGATATCTAAATATTCTCTTAACAACCATCACATGTGATTCCTTCAGAGATGATTGAAATATTTCTACCATTCCTACTTCCTGCATGATATTAGGTACGGATGCAGTCAAATATAACAGGCTCCCAACCATATATATGTAGAGATTTGAATCTATAGAAGGTGACTCATCTTCCTTGCAGAGTTTGCAGCTCATTGTCATTGGAGTGCTAACATGTGCACTTTCATTTATTCCAAACTTTTAAATTATCTCTTTCAGGTATTTGGAATGAGTAATAAACATTCATTTTGGTGATTGAGTGATTTGAAGTCCAAGGAAGAAAGTAAGCTTTCCAATCATAGAAATTTTAAACTCTTTTGACATTTCTTGACAAAATTTATGACTTGATTCATCATTGTTGCAGCTAAATATCATGCCATCTACATAGAACATTGTTAATAACAAACTATATTTTTCAATTCTAGGATAGATATCATTGTTACATGCCTTTTTTGAATCCTTGTTGTAGCAGGTACTTATCTAGTCTTTCATACCGTGCTCTGGGTGCTTGTTTAAGGCTGTAGAGTGACTTCTTCAATCTATACACTTATTCTTCTTTTTTTTGTTTTTCAAATCCTTTTGGATACTCTATGTAGACTTCCTCTTTTAGGTCTCCATTCATAAATGAATATTTTACATCCATGTGATAAACATTAAAATTCTTAAAGCATGAGTATTCTAGAAATAATGTCCACTCCCATTCTTGCAACTTGAGCAAAGGTTTCTTCAAAGTCAATCCCTTATACTTGTGCATGCCCTTTGCACACTAATGTTTTTTTTATTTTTTATAACTTGACCATCTTCATTAAATTTATTTTTAAAAATCCACTTGGTCCATACTACATTTTTATTTTTTGGTCTTGGGACAAGTTCCCAGGTCTAGTGTTTCTTTATTTGATCTAGCTCTTCATTCATGGGTTTGATCCAGTCTTCATCTTTACTAGCCTCTGCAAATGTTTTGGGTTCTATTAAGGATATTAAGGCTTGTTATGATTTGTACATTAGTTTTATTCTTGTTTCAGCTCCATCAGTTTTATTACCAAGGCTTAGACTTTCTGGATGATCTCTTTGTACTCTCCTTGATGGTGCTTTTGTATCTTGTCTTGGTGACTCTTCTTCTACATTTTCTTTCGATTCTTCTTCTTCCTTTTATTCTTCACATTGTGATTCTTCCTCTTGTATATCTATACTTTCTTCATATCATCATCTCTTATTCTATCATTAATTTATGGATTAACTTGAGATTTGATCCCTTTTGTTTTTAGATCATCCACTTTTACATTTGAACTTTCCACAATCTTGTGTAGCCTTAGATTATAACATCTGTAGGAATTTTTCGTGGATGAGTAACCAAGAAATATGCCTTCATTGGTTCCAGAATCAAATTTTCCTAGGTTATCATCATATTTATTTATGTATCATTTTCTCCCAAAAACATTGAAGTTATTAACTAACCTTGGCCTGCCATACGATAACTCATATGGTGTTTTTACATTGTTAACTCCAATTTGTCCTCTGTTAAGTATGTATAAAAGTGTATGCATTGCTTCTCTCCAATATATATCCCATAGCTTTGATTAATTTAGCATTGTTCTGGTTGCCTCTTGAACAGTTCTAATTTTCCTTTCAACAACTCCATTTTGTTGACGAGTCCGTGGAGAAAAAAACTATCTTTTGATTCCATGAGTTCCACAAAACTCATTGAATTTATTAGAAATAAATTCCCATCCATTGTATTACTTGAGACACTTGATTTTGATATTAGTCTCATTTTCGTGTGGTGCTTTTCAAGCTTTAAATTTTTCAAAAGCTTATGATTTTTCTTTAAGAAAACACACCCAAATCATTGTAGTATAGTCATCAATGAATAAAATAAAATAATATTCTCCTTGTATACTCTTTGTTCGTGTTGTCCCACATAGGTTAGTATGAACAAGTTATAATGGTTTTGAGGTAGAATACTCTTTCATCTGGAATCTTACTTTTGTCTTCTTCCTATGTTGGAAGTGCTTACAAACAAGGTTTTAAGGTTTTATAATTTTCGAAGTACCTCTCACAACTTCCTTGTTACTAACTTTTACCATATTATCAAAATTTATGTGTCCCATTCTTCTATGCCATAGCCAATTTTCATCTATTTGACACATGCAACATTTTTCTTCATTTTCTCTATTTAATATATAAACATCGCTTGGTGTCCTTGTTGTTGTAGCTACTAATTTTCCATAGTCTTCTTTTCTAATCCCACATTTTTAGAGTAAAAAATGAGAATGTGTCCTTGATCACATGTTTGACTCACACTAAGGAGATTATATTTCAAATTTTCAACTAATAGCACATATTTTTCTTTAGTTCTATCATTTCCCGGAATGATTGTCCCCTTACCAAGTATTTTGGAAAAGATATCATCTCCAAATGTAACCTTTCCTTTCTTCTCCTTTTTCAGGTCGAGGAATTTATTTTGATCTCTTGTCATATGTTTTGAACACCCACTATTGACATATGATTGACTTATTTTATCTTTGTCATACAATTCTACCTTACATTATGTTTCCTTTTGTTTTTATTTCCATATCTTCTTATGTTTTTCTTTTAGAAAAATTGAAGTATTTTTCTTCATGGTAGATTCTAATAATTTTCAATTACTAGCTTTATGACCATAATTGTTACATTTGTAACATTCGATGTTGTAATCTAGTAGTGGAGAAAATGAATTATAGTTTCTACTCCTTTGATTGCTACTAGACTTGGTGTTCCTATGGACATATCCTCGAACACTTTTATGATAGTTCTTTTTATAATCTTTAGAGTCTAATGCTTTATGCCCAAAATTATGACAAAAAAAATAGTAGCCAAGAAAGAGTTGTTGATACCATTTTGGAGGAGTTATTCTTGGAGTAGTATTTCTTCTATAGTCATTTCTTTTTGGGGAGAGTGAAGATATTTGTTCAGTAGAGTGATTCTTTAGCAATTTCTTTTCTCTTTTGAAGGAGCTCGGAAGGGAAACTGCATAAGTCTTTGGATTTGTATCACTTTTTTGTATTTCAAATTTTAAGACTTTATTAGTTTCCTTGTGATCATAACCCACTCCAACCTTATTACTTGATGGTCTTGGACCGTTAAGGATGTCATCCAATATTTTTGAACTACTTTGAAACTTTGAAAGGTTACTACCTTTTTCAAGTTTCCTTCTTAGAAGAACTATTTTAGCCTCTAATTTTTCACAGTTTTGTTCCTTGTCATTAAGTCATTTATTTAAGATTTCTTCAATTGTTTTAACTTATTGTAGTTCATTTTTTAAATAAATAATGATCTGTTCTATATTCTTGATGTTTTTTGAAACTTCTTCTTCTCTTGATTTTTGTTATTCCTTATAATCTAACCGTTTTTCTTTTAATGATCTTTTCTTTCTTCTATATCTTCTTAGTTCTTTGAGGGCATGAATAAGTTCTCTTTCAAGATCAACCTCTCCTTCAACTTATGGAATTTCTTTATTTTCATAATTATTATCTTCAGTAGTGCCAATTTGAGTTTGTATTACCATAAATAGAACCTATTTTTCGTCATCTTCACTCATGTCAAATGAGCTAATGTCTTCAATAGAATAAAAGTATATTTTTTTTATTTTTATTTTTTTTCGTATAGAATTTCTTTTTGTATGGGGATTTACTCTTTTAATATTATTTCTAATTGTAATATTCTTCATCATCACTACCTTTTTCCTTGGGATAAGGACATTTGGAAGAAAAGTGTCCATTTTTTCCACAGTTGAAGCATTTGAAAGGTAACCTCCTTTTGTATTTTCCATATCCTTTCTTAAGTTTCTTAATGAATTTTGCTTCTTCCTCATCGGATTTGTCTTAGTTTCTTTCATTTGATACATGTTCATGGTTTTTAGTTCCTTTTGAGACTTTGAAGGTTGTTTCACCTTTTGAAGGTTTTTCTTGTCCTATTCTCATTTAAATGGTTGTGATAATCCCATGTAGTTCATCCAATGTGAGTTTGTCAAGGTTATATCGATATTCCGAGGTAGATAATTTGGAATAATATCTCATTGGGAGTGATCTTAGTACCTTTTGGACTTCTTTTTTGTCATCTAATTCTTCTCCTAGTCCTTTGATTATGTTGACAATTTCATCTACTCTTAGAAGATATTCTGCAATGTTTTCTTCTTCTTTCATCTTCAAGCTTTCAAACTGTCCTTTGTACATATTAAACTTTCCTTGTTTGAATTTGGAATATCCTTCATAGATGATTTGTAGTTTGTTCCAAATATATTTTTTATTTATTTATGATGCATGACTTTGAAAAACACATTATTTTCTAATCCACCCATAATTGCATTTACAACTCTTGAATTATCATTGCAGAGTTTCTTTGCAGTTGTGTTTGAAGGATCAATTTATGGAACATCGTAAACCTTTACCACAAATAGCCATACATCAAATATTAGTTCCATTAGGTAACTTATCATTCTTATACTCCATAATGCATAGTTATCTCCTTTGAATAATGGAGCTATGTTTGAGGACAATCCTTCGTGTTGATCCATTGTGGTTTCTTAGAATATTCCTTCCAGTGATAAGACTGTGATGAAGGAACCCATTGTGATACCAATTGTTCGAATATTTTTTAATAATGAGAGGGGGGATGCGTGAATCAATATTATCCCTTTTCATCAATTTAAAACCACTTAATTATTAATTTTATCAAATAAAAAAAAATGATCAACAAAAAATGTACAATAACATAATTTAAATGTGGAAAACCCAACTTCACAAATGTTCTTCTTATTTTCAACAACTATTACATTTACTTTATGATCTTTGTTGGTTTACTATTGGGATAACCCAGGTTTTGAATATAGGATTACCAACAACCCTTTCGACCATCGCCCTTTCTAGATACCAAAGAGAAACACAACACATAGAGTGCACTGCAATGTCTCACCCTAGATGGCTTCTATGGGTGTCCATAGGACTCAGATGTCTGCAACCATGGGAAGGGATGTTTTTCTCCCTCGACAACATTGGATCTACTTGTTGTTAGCCCTCAAACCCTCATTAGACATTATTCTAGACCACTGTCACAACTGTTCTAATAAAACTTCATTAAACATTATAACCACATGTATTCCATGATAGATATTCATCTATTGTACCATAAGATTTAGACCTAAACACTAGATATAACATTCATTTATTTAGAGCTATTCTGCATATTCCATTAGTTTATTCTTAGTGCGCAGTGCTATTTCCTTTATCATTTAACATGTTCATCATACACTTACTAAAGAAAATACAATCATAAACACTGTATACATTTGCAGAAAACACAGATGGTTCACCCCCCTGGGGCTACGTACACAAAGATTTGTTGCTTGGGATCTTTATTCATATTCTTGTAACATCTAGTGTTGTGCACTGTACATTTCTTCCGCCATTACATTCGATCTCCATAGATCAAAAAAGTATCTCTACAAGACCCCTTAATGAACTCAATGATCTACTACAACCTCAAAAATACACATCACAAAAAGGGAAATAACAACAACCACCACCACCACCACCCACTCCTTGTCCTAATACATTCTACTTATAAAAAATTGGGACAAAGAACTTACAAAAACCATAACCCTAAGAGGATTAGGTTTTTCCATTTCATCCTTGAGTTAATCTAGGTTGATCCTCGATCCAACCATTGCTCCAAGTCAGCACTTGTCCACTTTCCAACTACTCCTCAATAGTTTCTCCACTTAGTAACTATTTTTCTTGCCGCTCCTTTTCCTCAGTTTTTGGCATGGCTTTTCGTCTATTTTCGATGCACTCCCTTATTTTCCAACACTGCCTTGACTATCTCCCAAAGTTTTCCTGTGCCAAGAAGCCCCCCACGCTGACATTGTGACTCATCCCAAATCACTCACGGACTCCTACATCTTTTACTTCCTGTGCCAGTGTTTCATACATCTCTACTATATGTTGGCATTTCTCCTTAGCCTGGTTTCTCTTCTCCGCCATGGATTCCAGCACCTGCATAGTGACTAGAGGCTTTAATATATATCCTCCCTCCAAGCCTATCTTTTCCACCCATGATTTTTTTGCGTCAACCTCCATGACTAGTTGCTCCTCTTTTTCCCACACGGGCTCAAACTGAGCCTGTCTTGCAATTTTCTACGCCTGCACTAATTTCTCCTCTACTTGTAGGCTCTGCATTTCTTCCACAATATTAATATTTTCTGGCAGTGACATCATCTTCTGTCATTGTTTTAACTCTACCATTCTTGCATGTACCTTATCTTCCCTTCCTTCCAGCTCTTGCAAAATTCCATCTTCTTGGACTTGCATCCACAATTGGCAATTTTTTTCAAACATCTATGTCATCCTATGTATGGCATGTGCTATCATATTTGCAGATTTTGTAGCATCTTTTTCTTGCTGAGATATTAATTCTGGAGGCGTAGTGGGTACTATGTGCTCCTCCAGCTCATTTATCTGTTCCTTGTACTCCTTAAGGGTCTACGCTATTTTCTTCATCATTTCTTCAATAGATACTCCCTTTGAGTCTGCGCTGTCTGGGATGGTTCAAAATAATGTGCCTATGTACTTCTCCATCTCCTCTACTTTTTGTTTTTCTATCTTCTTTTCATGCCCTTCTTGGCTAGATGTTTCCTTCAGTGTGATCATTTCCTCCTGCCATATCTATAAGTTTGTCGCATCAGACGTTTCCCTTGACTGAATTTCTTGTGCGACACTTATTTATAATTTATAGAGAGCCTTTGTCAGGATCTTGGACAACACAAGTCCAATGTCATGATTTCCTTTAGTGGCCTTTGTGTTTTTTCCTCGTCGATGAAAAACATTTCAGGCGTTATGATAAAATTGATGCTCCCTTGTGTTGTAATTTGTATTGTTTCTCCAACAGGAACTCCTTCATTAGTTTGTGTTGGTTTGTCTTTCGATGACTGCTCTGCCCTGATCCTCAACTGATCCAATGCAATTTTCACTTCTTGTACTTGCTCCAGAATAAAATCCCCATGATTCCTTGCATTCTCCCACACCTCTGACAGTCGATCTTATATTGTAGTGGCTATTAGTTCCACATCATCTATTGTCAGTGATGTTTCTAGTGGTTTTTGTGGGCCTTTTCCTTCTTCTTGGAGACACTTGCTTCCTTCCATTTCTGATTCCTTTGGGCATATGATGTCATATATGCCTCTGTCATATTTTTATGCATGCTTGTCTCCTACCCAGTTTCTTCCTCCATGGGTATTTCCAATGTCTCCATTTGTACTTCTTTTGTGCACACCTGTTTTGTTGTTCCTCTTAGTGCTTGCTCTGTGCACGGTGGATCCCATGTAGAACCACGCTGTGATTTATTTTGTGTACTTATTTTCTTTTGTGTGGGATGCTTCCCCCCACTTGGACTTGTGAAATATTCTTCTTTTTTCTCTCACTGTTTCTGCCTATTTGCTGCGGAGGGACTTCTTTTTCTGGCGTCTCAATTTGTTCTCTTGGAAGTTTCCTTGGGATCACTGGAACTTTCCATTCCTCGGGCCACTCCTAGACCTCCATCTGTATATCCTGCATCATGATGCAGTAACTCAATTGTAGCCACTCCATGTATCATCTAAAAGGTTCTGGATCTCTGTCTAGTATAGAGATAATACATCATTGTTTATTTTCTTTTCCTTTGGGTCTATTGTGATTCTAAGATACGTGTAGCGGGTTGCGCCAAACTTTCATGTTCTTTGCAGGAACATATTGTACCTCATTTCTTTCCATCCTACTGGTGAAATCAGGATCAATAACCATGAGTAATGGAACTCAGATCCCCAATCCTGTGTGTCCTCGCAATCCTCCAAGAAAGAATTAAGCAGATAAGGGACCTAGCTCATCGATCTCCCCTCCGCGCACTACACTACAGTTGTTAGCACTCCTGCTAGTACTTTCTCCTTTCTACACTTGCACATTAACTTGAACCCTATCAGCCTTGTAGCAAATCTCATTGCAGTATCATTGATGTCACTAATCCCGATTCCCCTATTTCCTCTCTATGTATCATACTTTGTCTTGATTTCGTCAGAGATGGATT
Source organism: Picea sitchensis (assembly GCA_010110895.2). Lineage (NCBI taxonomy): Eukaryota > Viridiplantae > Streptophyta > Pinopsida > Pinales > Pinaceae > Picea > Picea sitchensis. The sequence goes on along the minus strand of SNQJ01S0092883.1, from coordinate 1,294 downwards.
TTTCTTTAGTTTTATCTTCTAAGTACTACTCTAGATTCTACCCATCCGTGGGTAGCCCAGTGATGGCTGCGATCAAGTCAACATTGATAAGCATTGGCCTATCCATCTAGAACATTCCTCCATGCACCCTTGCTAGGAGTTGCTTCACACATCCATTGATGTGTTTACTACGCTCGAAGTGCAGTATATCCATCAATTTCATAATCCCTATATTGTAGAGCCCTAGGATCCACTACACAGGATCCAACAGTAGCCCACCTGATGGGCCCTCTCCTCTATTCTACATATAGTTATGTAGCAGCAAATCTAGGAATTTGACTATGTCAACCACGTCATGATCAAAGTATTTCATGGTGTTTACTCCTCCCACCATCTCATTGTCTTCTTTTACTCCTTCTAGGATTTTTGTCATTACTATTTCTAATTCCGCCTGTGTGCGCGATATTCCTTGCACACTACTCTTAGCTCGTGCTTTCTTCTTCCCTTGTAGGGACGACCCCCAAACCTAAGGTATGCCCTGGTGCTCTGTTTCATGCTCTTCTTCTGGCTCTAGGCCCTGCTGCACTACATCCATGGCCTATTCTCCCTGTTATGGCCCTTTTCCCTTAAACGCGTCAGATTTTTTCCTCTCTGCGTCCTCCTCAGGGTGCCCAGCCTCTTGTGATAGGTTTATTTCCTCCTCAATGTGCCTGGTGCATGGATCATATTCCAATGTATGGATCTCATCCAAATCCACGACTGTGGTCATGTCTTGCATACCTGTTTGTGTCACCCAATCACTACTTCATGTGTTTCGCCTGGCCCTGCTTGATGCTCCAACACGTGGTGGTGACATCCTCTTAAGATTCATACTGTTGAACTCTAACTCTCCACTTTCTATCATGAATTTTCACTCTTTCGCACTTAGTTTTCTCTCTTTGGTCTTCTCCTTAGCGAAAAAACACAAATGAGCACATTTCCCCCTCTTTTCGAATTTATAGCAGGATGGTGTACTGACAGTTGTCACTTTTTCACTTTTTCCTGCACGCTCCAATTTTTGTGTCTATCAACTATTTTCCAACATGCAATGTCTTCAACACTGGTTGTTCTGTGGCACACTATTAATGCTAAATATATTACATCAAAAACCTCTCTACTATTCTTCTATCCTTTTGTCTTTTTGTTATATTTCCTCTTTTTATGGATTTTTGTCTTTCTCTTCTAACACCTACTATATAAAATATGTACAATCATAACTTCTCTCTCTATTTTTACCTCAGGTTGTTAGGTCGACTATCTTGATACAACTTTAGTC